>CAEFZX010023580.1:0-60897 GCA_903066825.1 Alfaro cultratus | reverse complement strand
GATATACAGCAATGTTGTTTGTGGTCTTCGTCGGTCAACCAGCCCCCCCCCCCCGTCCTCAACTCAGACGTAATGGGTGTCAATTAACTCGACTACGTTTGTGCAGCAAATTTTTTTGTTTGTGCTGCTTTGGCTTTAAAGATATTAATGAAAGGTTAAAGGACAAAAGGTCAACCAGCCCCCCACCCCCCACTTAAAATGATAGCGGTACAAACTAGTCGAGTTAATTGACACCTATTTTGTTTGATTTTTATAAAAGTGGGGGGGCTGGTTGACCTTTGATGACCTCTAAAAACATTTCTTTATGTCTTTATAATGATAGCAGCACAAACGAAAAATTTTTGCTGCACAAATCAGCACAAACGTTTGACACCAATTTTGTCTGATTTGAAGAAGGTGGGCGGCCAACTTCACTCAGGTCTCTTACCCATTTGATTTGTGGTGCCCAAGCCTTGACCCTAAATTTTATACATTTTACTTTATTTTAATTAATACAATATGACATATTGTATTAATACAATCAGGAGTTGTACTTGGAATCTGCAAGTATCTAGTTGTGCCACAGGGATTGCATCAATGTTTGGGTTATGTAGCTTTTAATTATTAAGAATAATAATTTACTATTAATACAGTACAAGGTCTGTTTCTGTTTATATTCAAATAAAATAATATTCTTATCAAGTCCAAACTTAAAATATTCTATAAAATCTCCTGTACGTGCCTCAGTTTATTTTTTGAAGTAAAATAAGGGGGAAAAACATTCTAAAAACTGAAACTAAAAAATAACTTTAAAAAACTTTTAACTTATTGCCGCATTGATTCACAAATTTAGTGCGGGTCTTAGAGGAGTTACTAAGCTTTTAAATTAAAGAAAGAAAAAGTTTCCCACTTTTGATAACTGTAGTCTGGTTCATTGTTTTATTAATTTATTTGTGAAGAATGAAAACTATATGTCTTTAGAAACCTTTGGAATAAAATTAGGCTTGTATTTGTCCTGGCCACCAAATTGAATTTCATTCAGTGTTTGCCGGTTTCTATCTACAGCTTAGTTTGTTGATGATCTTTGTGAAATGGGGAATTAGAAATCCAAATCTTGTGCAGTCTGTCTCGGCAGTACACCTAATCTCCCTAACCAAACTGCCATTTTCCTGTCAGTGTCTTAATGAAATTAAACTTTTATTTCAATGCAACTTTTCCCTCTACACTTCTAGCTGCCAGGATTGGTTCCTCCAGCCCTTACTGTGTACTTCTGCAACTTCTGTGGTCAGCAAGGTAACATTAGAGTCAAAAACGTCGTCCAGAATTTGGTTACTCTAATAAACTCGGTATTTACACAGAACTCTAATCGGGTTTCACACTGTGGCTGCTCAGTGCTGTTGATTTTTATTGCTCTGTAATTTTTGTCTTGGCGCCAACAGTTGGCTCAAAATTACTTTTGTGGCATGACTCATTTCATCTGTGGTGTTTAGTGCAGACTTTTGAGTATGTATTTCAGTAAAATCATATTTCCTGGTGTCCCAACAGGGAATTTCCGCTGTAAGCGCTGCAAGAAAATGCCTTATTGCTCCACAGTGTGTCAGACGGAGGACTGGAAGGAACACAGACACATCTGCAAACCTGTTGACCCAGAGCCGGCAAGGTAGGTTGGGCTGGATGATAAATCGATTTTTATCAATTAATCGATTATGTATTTTTCAATTGGGGTTTTATTTTTCACCAATGCACTGCTTTGGTTTCCATAGTTCAGATTCAGAGTGATGTCGGCCCACCCAAAGCCTATCATCTTGTTTGACAAGCAAGTTTCATAGCTTCTATTTATTTGGACTTTGAATTCCAATTGACTCTATGACAAAATAAAAGAATCAGGCTAAGTTTTCTTTATTTTTTTAATGAGAATAATGTTACAAGAAGACAGTCGTAGTGAAACAAGAATAATATGGAAAAACGTTGAAATGATATAAGAATAAAGTGTTCAGATTACCAGAATAAAGTTGTAATATTAGGAGAATTAACACAAAAATAGCAAAAAATAATTATCCAAGCTTTTTTAAAATTATTTTTCTCAGAATTTTAAGATGTTCCTCTTGCTAATATCAAGACTATGTTCTCGTAATTAAACAAAAATTCTCGTATCTTAACCCTAATACTTCATCATACAAGTCACAGACATAAAAGCCACTTTTTGAAAATATTCTTCATTTCTAAATTATTTTTAAGAAAAGAAAGTGAGAAAAATCTATTAAAATCAGATGTGGTATGAGAAAAGTCTGAGATTTTTAATCCACATTGCCCAGCCCAGATTTCTTGTGTTTCCTAACTTCCAGATTAATTTATAATTTGGTTTTTCTTAATCTGAAGAGAGCAACCCAAGGAAAGTGTGACTTTACCAGGGACTGGCCACAGGGAAAGCCTTGCAGAATTGAAGGTAATTCACTTAAGACTTTGAAATTTGACATTTCAACTATAAAATAAAACTCTAAATAATATACTTCTATATTTATTTGATGACTGAAGGCTAGTGAATCATCCAGTTATAAGAAGGTCTACTTAAAAGATTTGCATGCTTCTAAAATCACCAGTGGGATGGACATTCAGGTAAAAATAAAACTCTGCTTGCATTTTGCTTTTGAGCATGAATTGGTCTACTGCATAGTGCAAGAGTCTCTTTCACTTTTTTCTTTCAGGCCACTGTTATTGAATTCTACAGCCCTGACAAGTTTTTCATCCTTCCTCAAGACCCAGAGGTCCTGGAAACTCTACAAATAATAAGCACAGAGCTTCAGAAAACCTGCAGCAGCTCCTCAGGAACAGCTTACGTTCCCTGTGATGGAGAAGTCTGCACAGTCCAGTTTTCCGTTGACAAGGTGAGAAGAGTTTCCCCAATGCAATTAGGAGAGACGCATGTCTCAGTGTAATATCTTTGGAAAGTTTTTTACCCAATAATCTTGTTTTTCTTCGTCTTAGAATTGGTACAGAGGCTTGGTCCAGACTGTAGCTGCTGACAAGAAGACAGCTAGTATCCTTTATATTGACTTTGGCAATGAAGAGAACGTCCCGATTGAAAGGATCCAACCTCTCCCTGCTATTATTCAACATTTTTGCCCATGTGTGAGTGTCTCTTGGTGTTTTTATTTCTTGGTTAGCACTACTGGCAGCTAACTTTCAATTTAAGAACCTCCAACTTGTATGTACGCTACACTAATTCCCCAGTAAAACAAAAAATGTAAAATTTGCAGTTCATGTCTAGATAAATTGGAAGTTTAAGAAGTGTGCATATGTCATGCAGCAGCTGTCTATGATAGTTGCACTATGCCTTTTATTATTCACCGCAGGCAGTGGAGTGCAGGATTGCAGGTGTGGTGCCGGTGGTTAACAAATGGTCCGACGAATGCTGCATTACCGTCAGACAGATGCTGACTGGTAAGGCTGTCACTGTGAAGCTGTTGGAAGCGACGGAGAAAGAAAGTGTCCACGCTGTGGATATCGTGCTGTCAATGAGTGGGTGTCACGGAGGCGAATCTAATGCGAGTTTCATATTTTCAGAAGGTAAAATCCTTTAATGAAACTCTCTTCTTGTGTATTTAAGGAATGGTGATGCTGAGCTCATTCCTAATCAAGAACGGATTTGGACTAAAAGAAACCAGTAGTGTGCCACCAAGTGAGCAAGACATAAGTATGCTAGTTGCATATCTACTTCAGTTTGCATCGTTTTGCAATTTGCAAGAAGAGTTACAGGATCTATTTTCCTTAAGTTGCCATGTTGAGCGCATCATTTGAAAATTACAAGCGCCTCTCTGACGGGAAGGATGACAATGAATGGGCTCAACCACCGGAGCCGCTCACACAGGCAGTAGGAGACCAGTTCTTGGTTGTGCTCACACACTTCGTGTCACCCAGTGATCTTGTAGTGCAGAAGGTGGAGAACGCAGGTGAATCACATTTCATCTATGTAATGAAAGCCGAACCTCTGCAGCCAGTGCCGCTCGATCCAACTAAAATATTGGTTTGCAGAACTTATCCGGGATTTGCAGCTGAAGCTGAGAGATCACTGCGCTCAGATTTCCACCCCGCAGAACTTCAGACCAGCTCCTGGAACAGTTTGTTGTGCCCAGTTCTCAGGTGAGGCTCGTCTGACCTTTAGCATCACGGGAACAAGAGATGCCAAGTTTATGTGTATTGCACATTTCAGCAACAAGGGAGCTCAAATGTTCTGCCTTGTTTAACATTTGCTGCCTTGTTACAAAAGATCACTCTTTTTTTTTTTTTTTTTTACATTCACTTAAGTCTTATGTAAAAGTTATTTCAGGTCCCTCTTGCTTCTTTGTTAAACATTTCCTAGGCTTCAGATGTTGCCGTTCTGTTTGTTCAATCAGGAGGACATAGTACTTGTTTTATTGCATTTATTGCAAAATGCAATAAAAATTACATTTTGTCAAATACCATCATCACAATAATCAAGCAAATACACATCAGATATGTTGATTAGTTTATCTGTCCAAGTTGTACTGTTAGAACAGGATTTCTACCTCATTTTAAAAGAAGTTAATGTTTTGGCAGTTTTTCAGGTTTCTGGAAGTTTGTTCCAGATTAGTGGTTCATATCCTCACAATCTGATGAGTGTAGAGAACGTTTACATAGTAGACTGGGGAAATAAAACCAAATCAAGATGTGGGATGCTATAAGGTTACAACTCAAGAGGATGCTGAAATTGAATCGAAAGGTTCTTCAGCAAAGTTTTAGTTTAAGGGTTTGAACACTTGCAATCAGGTTATTTAATATTTTATGTTTTTCTCTTACCTGATTTCAGTAAATTTTTACAGGATAGAAAGAAGATGTGAAAGGATTAATCCTAGTGGGTTTAAAAAAAAATCACACCAGGTTTGATTTCTGCTTTTAAAATGTATTTTCTTGCATTCTTCACTAAAATAAGAAATTTTTAGCCTTGTCCCTAGTATTTTGTTGTAGAGTTGACCTGAATGAAATTGAAGCTGCAGAACATGCTTGTCAAACAAGATGGTGGCCCTGACATCACTCTGAACTATGGACACCCAAGAAGTTCATTGGTGGGGAAAAAAAAATCTGATTTTCTAAAAATGAAATATTTAAAAACCGAAAATGTTAATTGATTTATCCTACTCTTTTTTGACTTATGAGTCAATGATTGTGTACCAGGATGAGTTTTACTGTAATACTATAGTAAAGATGCATCATAGTGTTCTGTTTTAGCACTGGAAATGTATAATGAATGTTTATTTAAAATGAAATGTAAATATGTAAATGCACCTTTGATTTTTCTGAGACTTCCTCCTTTTCCAGAGGACAAGCAGTGGTACAGGGCGAAAGTTCTGGCTTATCCATCAGAGGAACGAGTGTGTGTCGCCTACCTCGATTTTGGCAATTCTGAGGAGGTCGATTTAAGCCAGTTGCTCCCAATTACCCCTGCACTCCTGACCATCCCAATGCAGGCTATCCTATGTGCTCTAGCAGGTATGGTCAGAGCATTTTAATTTACATTTGATTACATTTTATTCTGATACCAGCAATCTTTGCTCTTCTTTAAGGGGTGCATCCTGTTGGGGAGAACTGGTCGAGGGATTGCATTTTGTCACTGCAGTGTCAGCTGTCTAACAAATTACTTCGACTGAAGATCCATGGAGTTCAGGAGGGAAAGACGCTGGTGTCCATCATAGATGAGGCCAGTGATCCTCAGGTTGACTTCGCTGAGCTCCTGATTACCACTTGCTACGCCACACCTGCTTCGGACTCTGCCTCTGCTAACCTGCCGGCTGAGGAGACGACTGCACCTGCAGAGACAAGTGGTGGGCAAAGAAATTACTTTAAACTGTTCTTAGTTCAGGGTTTGAATGGATGCTTGAAATCCCTGAAAATGCTTTTAAAGGTTTGGAAAGTACTTGAAAGTGCTTCATATTCAAACTGTTCAGTTTGGTTATAAAATGCAATCGAATGTTGATTAAAAGCCTAAAATAGGAAAACATTATTTACAGTTCAAACCAAATATTTTTACAAAAAAAACCAACACAATTTTCAACTCAAGTTTCTCACTATATGAAGTTAAATCAGACCAAACTTTTATTGTTTAGGTTATATAGAATTGAAATAATTGTTTCTATTTGCTAAGCACCAGAAAACTTGAAATTTTTTTTTTGTAATTTGCTTTGTGTACCGTTTTAACATTTAATTTGAGCAAGATCATTTGTCTTAAACACAATTTGTTTATATTGTTTTTAATTACTATTATTCCTAATGGCTCAGTGACTTATTGATCTGTGTAATTGAAATAAAGGTGGTCTTATATTGTATTTTATTCTATTAAAATTGGGGGATTTTATGTTAAATTAGTGTTTTGTTCTTGGTCAGATGTGTGAGAGAGACATTTCAAAACAAAATGTTGCATTTTAGCTTACCTTGTCTCTGCTGTAGAATGTAAAATAACAGCAATAAATGTTGAATAATACTGAATTTAAACACTTGTTTTAGTTCATTTGTTTTGTGGTGCTGAAAAAGTTTGAAAACTTGCATTGAATATGCTTTAAAAGTGCTTGAATTGTATTGAGAAAACAGAAGAAAACTCTTTTTTAAGAGCAATGCTTTTTTTTATTTATGCATTACATGCAGCATCACCAGGCTATAAACTGGAGATGCTGCATGTAATTTAACTAATATTTTCTAATTTGATTGTAATATTTGCAGTCTTTTAGAGCAGACGACTCCTGTATCTGTGTGATAATTCTGTTTCAAATCTCCTCAGTGCCTCCTGCCGTGTCTGAACCTCTGGTTTGGACTTCTGCTGAGCTTCCCTCTGATGGCCAGACGGTGACACTGTTCACCAGCATCGTGGAGAGCCCTGGAAGGTTCTACTGCCGCCTCGCTAATCCAACAGGTGGAGCTTCTTTACAGGGCCGACAACACTGATTAATAAAAAAATAAGTCTGATTCTGACTGAAAAAGCCTCTGTGAACAAAGTTTACATTTCTACAAGTTGAAGCCAGGTGTCTTCTGGCATTGAAACGATTTGTTTTTCAGAGTTGAAGAAGTTCGTGGAGCTGGAGGATCAGCTAAAGCAGCACTGTGAGGGGGAAGCTTCTCCTTACTTTCCCAAAGTGGGAGAGCCGTGCTGTGTACCATTTCCTGGTGAGAACGTCTTTATACAATCAGAACAGGATTGAAATAGTCACCTTTGTAAAATAACTGCCTGACTCATTCTTTTCCAAAAGTAATTTTTGCAATTTTTTTTTAAAAGAATCCTTTTTTAATGCCAAAGATGATTTAGGCAGCAACAACAAAAAGAAACGCTTAATGATGTTCTTTTCCATTCCTGAAATGGAAATATCTAAAATATTTGGTCAAATATTAGTCAGAATTGTGCTGGAAGCTTGTTGACTACTTGTCAAGGTGTTCCTGGCCATATATACATATTATATTTCATAATATAGTATCTGTGTTCAGAAAAGGGAATACTCAGCCGAATCAAATTTGCACCTCAAGTTAATTTTTTTTATTTATGGCAGTTGTATTAAAAGTTAAACTAAATCAGTAAAATCCAAACATTTCCATTAATGACTATATATAATCTTTTACCCATATTTGGGGATGCCATTGATTTTTATTGATTTTTATTTAAAAAGAGAAAATTGTGAATCATCTTTGCATCTTTAATTTGCTTTCCAGTACAAATACTTTTTGTTTCACTGTTTTCTGATGTGAGTTTTTTCATTACGCCCTTCATTCCCACAAAGGCAGTGGAGCTTGGTGCCGAGCTTTGGTGAACGGACTGTCCGATAACGTCGTTGACGTTTATTTAGTGGATTATGGTCACAG
The DNA here is from genome assembly GCA_903066825.1 of Alfaro cultratus. Lineage (NCBI taxonomy): Eukaryota > Metazoa > Chordata > Actinopteri > Cyprinodontiformes > Poeciliidae > Alfaro > Alfaro cultratus. The sequence goes on along the minus strand of CAEFZX010023580.1, from coordinate 53,058 downwards.
CATGAAGGCTAAAAACGGCCACCTTCGTTCCATCACACCTAAACTCCTGACACTCCCTTTCCAGGCTGTTTGCTGCTGGCTTGCAGGTAAAAACAATAACAACCAGCAGACTGTCTCAGCGTTTATATGTGATAAATGAGCATGTTTTTTCCAGATAGACTTTTGAGTTATTTACAAATTCTGTCTAGCTGTATGCGTCGCACTTTGAGCTCAAGTCACTGCAAATAAACGGTTGATTACATGCAGTACCTTGTGGACCACTAGGGGCGCCTGTGAACCACCAGTTTCAGTTTGAGACAGACTAACTTAATTGATTGCCATTTTCTTAAAATTTAAATTTTAAAGTGATGTTCATTTTTTTTCTTTGAATAGATTTCTTGTTTTAGCTCGATGGGAGCATGCATTCTATATTTCTGGATTTGTGTGGATTCAGGTGTGGATCCTATTGGGTCAGAGTGGAGCAGCGAAGCCCTGCTCTGGTTCCAGAACCTGCTGGATGGGGAGCAGCTCAGCGCCCGGGTCCTCTCCGTCACGGAGCAGGGCTGTGGCCTGGAGGTCATTAGCAGAGGGCAGAACATCGCAGCGGCTCTCATTGCTGAGCAGATGGCCAAAGCGATCGGAGAACCTGTTGGAGTGAAGCATGAACAGGTAGAATCCATGACGACAAAAGAAAACGGTGTGAATGAACAAGATGACAGCGTTGAAATGGCAGGTGGAATTCAAACAGCTGTGGCATCAGAAGGTGAGATAAAATGCTGAACCTTTTTTTTTTTTCTCTTTAGATTGTGCTTTTAACATACTGTATTTGGTTCCAGTTGCAGGTTTTCCAGTTGACTGGAAGACAGTGGAGCTGCCTCTGAATGAGAGCTTTCAGCCGTACATCGCAGGAGTCATTAGTCCTTCTCTCTTTTATGTTCTTGGCCCTACGCAAAGTGAGAACATCCACTCTGTTGCTAAAAACAGAAACTTTATTAAATGGATTGTTGCTTTTTTGTAACTATTTATTTTTTGTAGTCGACCAGAAAAAGCTCCAGGAGGTGATGATGGAAGTGGCCGCCTACTGCAGCATCTTCCAGAGCACTTTATCCACAGGGATGACGAGCAGACCGTGTGCCGGGGCTGCATGTTGCGCTCAGTTTTCTGGTAAAGATAGTGGCGAATCAGTTTCAACTTAATTGTTTGTTGTCTATATTTGCGAAAAAGCAATATGGATGGCTTGCAAAACTCAACTGTAGGCCAGGTGCATGAAAATCTGCTGTGATTTGTTTATAAAACTGGCTTCCACTGCAGGGTGCTGCTGATGTAAAACTACAGACAGATCACTAACAGTACGGTAGAATAGAACAGAATAGGACTGGACAATAAATCAGTAATGTACAGCTCTGGAAAAAAATTTAAAGACCACTTAAAATGATCAGTTTCTCTGATTTTACTTTTTATAGGTGTACGTTTGAGTAAAAACATTTTTTATTCTATGAACTACTGACATGTTTCTGAAGTTCCAAGCAAAAATTTAGTATTTATTTACAGAAAATGAGAAATGGTCAAAATAAAAAGATGCAGTGCTTCCAGACCTCAAATAATGCAAAGAAAACAAGTTGATATTCATTTAGAAAGAACAATAATAATGTTTTAACTCAGGAAGCGTTAAGAAATCAATATTTGGTGGAAAAACCGTGAGGTTTTCAGTGGGATTCAGTGCAGTGGTCTCTCAACGGTGTGGAGTGAAAACTGTAGATAAGAGGAAAGATCACACCACTAGTCTGGCAGTATTGTAGATGTTTAAAACAAAAAAACGAATCAGTTATTGATACTGACTGATATGAAACGCTTATATTGTGACATCTTTTTCAGCCCTGTTGTCAAGCCCTAGAGAAGAAATAACCTTTATTGTTCCTCATTGTAGAAATTCGGATGTACCAGCAGCAAAAATAGGGGAAATTGAAGCAGCTAGATTCACACAAATGCAAAATAATTAAAAAGAGAATGTACAGTAAAAGGAAGGAAAGACAGTTCAAGTATTAAAAATAGCATAATTCTTAGAATTTTGCAGCTGAGTAGGATATTTTAAAAACGTAGAAACTGTGCTTCCATGTTTAATATAATTTAGTCGACTCCTCCAACAACAAACGTTTAAAACTGACCTGATGAGGATCAGTGCTGGGTTTGCATCAGGAACACATTCTCCTATTTTTCACACCTTTTCTGTTCTTTTTCAAGACTCCACCTGCAGTTGTTGCTTTTGCAAGCCTAAGCTGCTAATACCACGTCTCCGAGTAGATATAATTACACACTAGTGTGTATGTAGTGACTGTAGTAACTGCTTTAAACACAGCATACAGGTAGGAAACTGGTCTAGCGTGCATTCCATAGCCAGCTAACAACGGGGACTGTTTCAAGAGATTTTTGGTCTTTATCTGTTGGGACTGGGGCAGAAAGATACTAAACAGGGATGACAAAAAGCAACAACTCTGTATTTCTGTTGTAATTTTAAGATTTGCGAACCTAGAATATGTTGGGTTTTTTAATCCCAGGTGATAAAAACTGGTATCGTGCTGTGGTCTTGGAAGTTGGTGAGAATGAGCTGAGCGTCATCTACTCCGACTATGGGAACACGGAGAAGGTCCCATCCTCCCAGGTCCTGCCCATCCCTGCCCACCTGCTGCAGCTTCCTTTCCAGATAATTCGCTGCACCCTTGCTGGTGAGACTCAAGTTCTCCTGAATATTTCTAACCTTAATCTAAGTCACGTGTCAAACTCAAGGCCCGTGGGCCAAATCCGGCCCCCTGTCGGTTTTTATGTGGCCCTCTAGATTCTAGACTAAGCACTAAGTGTGCTTAAGTATTATGTTATCAATCAAATTAATGTAGTTTTATCCGTTTACTGCCAAATTATATCAATCAGTCCCTCCAGTTTCTTTAGAATTATCATGAAAATTCACACAAAATCAACAAATCCCTGCACTTTTCTGGGCTAATAATTGGGAGTTTATTACAGATTTTTCTCAAAAATTGTCAAAAATGTTCTTACTTGTGCTAATCAGCCTTAATTAATGTCAGATTATAGTCCATAATCTGTACAGCGAGTAGTAAAAAGTCAAATTTACTGTCATAAATAAGTGCAAATATTTCCAAATTACTGCCACAAGCACTTTTTATTGCAAAACAAAATCACGAAATCCTGGAGGGACTCAAAAGATGTTCAATAATATTATTTAAGAGCATTGATGTTCTTGATTTGGCCCAAAACCAAAATGAGTTTGACATTCCTGATCTAAGTAAATTCACTCTAGTAACTGTTTGGTGTCCTGCATTAAAAGGTGGAGAAAACTTTCCAGAAGAGTGGCCAGAAGAAGTGCTGGAGGCGTGTCGAGCTGAGCTGGTGAATGGTGTCCTAGCCAAAGTCCAGTCCTTTAATGGCTCTGCTAATGCTCTGTCTCTCACTCTGCCTGCTGAGAGAGATGGAGTTCAGCTGACCTCTCTGGTTCTGGATAAGCTGAATGCTTTCAACAAGACCAACCCAGACACCAACCACAAGCTTGACGACGCTCCAGGTGTTCCTGACGGCCCCCAGTCCAAACTTGTCCCCGAGCCCCAGTTAGAGCTGGAACTCAAACCAGCACCAGTTGATATCACTGGGTCTACGAAGCCGGCTGAGCTGACAGAGGATAAACCTCAGCAGATTGTTTCTGGAGCACCAGTCTGCGGTAGGCGAAGTTAGAACATCAGAAATTAATTTGAAGGTGCAAGTCATTTACCGCCAGTGAGATATTTAAAGTGTTCTGTTAATTTTAAAACCCAAAATTCTATTTCTATGAAAATTAAAACTAGTTCTGTCAACGTTAACACATGAAATTGATCAAAAAGTTTTAATGTGTTAATATTGCACGATGCAGATTAGTCACATGACCTATTTTGGCCTAAAATCCTCTCTACCCTGGAGGGTTGCTTGGTCTTATTCTGCGTTCAGTGAAAAGATGAACAGGGAGAGTTAGACTGCTGTTCTCACACTTTTTTTTTAGTTTGAAAAATTCTTACTTTTGTAATCAAACGGAAGCTTTTGTTTGTTTATTTCTAACTGTACTCCAAAATTAATTTAGAGATAAATTGGTGTATAAAGAGTCACTTCTTGAATATAAATTATGAATCTGTAAGAGTTGTGAATTTTAATCAGACTATTTTCCCTTTCAGGAGATTCAGTGAAGATCATTGGCCAAATGGAGCCGCCGTACAAAAATCATTTGAATGGTTCTGGTATGTAAACATTAAAACTAAATCTAACACATTGTTTCATCTTCTATAAAAATATGCATTTCTTTCTTTCTTTCTTCTAGATAAAGTCTATGGTTGCTGCTGTCAGAGCCTCAAAAAACAGGTCAGATTAAATTTTCTGGTAATAAAGTAAAACAAATATTGTTTTTGGTAAATGATTGTTTTGTTATTAAATTAATACCAGCTGGAAAATGTACATCTAATCCTTTGCTTACTATTAACAGATCAGCAATCTGGAGCAGGTGATGCAGCTGCAGCTTGCTCTCATCAACCAGTTGGTTGGACAGATTAAATAAGATTATACATAACTTGTTCATCTTTCTTTCTTTTTTTTCCCCTCAAATTTAATAAAAAAAATTTTAATTCTCTTTTTATAATTGATGGTGCAGGATAGTCCTGTTTTCTTTACCTGGAGTTCTATTTGTTTCTTGTTTTAAAATCTCAGGATGCACCAGATAGTTTTACACTTGTGTGAAAATCAAAAACCGAAGGCATGTTCAGCCTCAGTTCTCATTAAGTGCCCACGTCCCTGTTTAAGCAAGTTGTGCTGCTGTCATCTATTTTCACATGCACATATAGGGAGTTCAGCCGATTTGCATTATGCTTGAGTTTTACGGAAAGGTTATGAGAATAAAATGTTTTCATTCTATTGGCGGGTCAATTTTTTTCCTTTTCTTTTCCTATAGAACAATAACATGTATCTTTCTAAAAATAAAGTTCTACATGCAGGTTCCTTCCTTGTTTTTCTCTTTATTTGCCTTCTTAGTCGCTGTATTCTACACACACAAAAAAAAGGATTTGTACTAGATTGCTGATGGATATTAGGAAAATGTGGCGATAATAAAGAACATGGAAGAGGTTTGTGAAGGGGACCAGGGCAAACGGGAATGATTGGTCAAACATCTTAGGTGTTGTGGTCAGTTTGGTAATCCTATCCATCCACTACCAGCAACATGGAACCTACAGCAACATGCTACTGTTAGAAACTGATCAAAAATTACAAAATATATCCCAGCATTGCTTAAAAAAAGGATAAACTAGATTTAAGTTTTTGTTTTTAAGCTGTATGTTCACCACATACAGGCACAAAAAATACTTTTCTTTTCACGTCATTGTTTTTTATTTTTATTTTAATAAATTAAAAACAAATACATTCAAGAAAGGAAAATATACATATTAATAAAATGAAAGGCAGAAGAAAAGAAAAAAAAATCTTTTAGACGATTGTATTCTGGTGTGAAACCACAGCTTCACAAACATCTCTATCCCCTTAAAATAACAAATTTGACTTGGATGTTAGAATGTAATATGTTTTTGTGAGTCTTATAAATAAACAGTAAAATGTTGAAGTCAACCAAATTATAGGATTTCAATATTTTCAATTGATAAAATATTTTACGGGTGAATTATAATTTAAAATGTGGTTTTGACATTGTTTTCTAGAATCTTTAGATTGTGATAAATCTTTTGTTTAACCATAAAATAAAACCATGGCTAAAGATATGTAAGCTGTTGTAACAAGATGATCTGCAATATGTCAAAATTAAGTTGCAAAGAGTGCTGATGCTTGGACTACACTTTCATCATTTCAATCAACACAAGAAATAAAGAATAAGAAAATGTCACTTTGCAGTCTCCAGACTTTACCACTGAACTGGCAAAACATGGAAGATTTGCACAAGCTGGATAGAAGAAATAATTAAGATTTGAACCAGATAAGAGTGGAAGATTATTGTATTTGTGGACACAAACACAAGTTGAATTTCTTTTTAATGTCACAGAATCTGTAAGAGATCAAAAATAAAAATTAATGTATGTTAATACCATTCAATTAGTGCCAGAGGATTTGTACCTCTTGTGATGTCGGCACAAAAAACTCATTGGAGGGTTGGCCTGTTATGCATTTATAACCTTTGTATTTCTGCTATAGAAAATCAAACTTCTATGTCTGAATGTGTTTTTATGGCCAGATTAGATTTGCTAATGGAAAAAGTTACATCACTGGACATTAACTCTAGAGAAAAAGCAACGCGCTGTTTCGCTTTTACACACAATTAAAGAAGAAAACAAGACAGGGAGTTGGTTCGTGTTTCTTGGGTACGCCCCTTCCCCGGCTTTACGCTGCGGGGTGAGAGGAGACACGCAGGTACACTGGAGGTGCTCATTAGCAGGAGGTGCAGTTGTTGCTCTTTGAGGCGAAAAAACCCAGCAGCAGCAGCAACGCAGAAAGGAGTTCTGGAAGGGAAGGTGGATACGGCGCAGCGCAAGGTGAGGATACATATATTAGCCTGAAACGGAGTAAATTCTGGGAGTGCGTTTGTTTTGATCGCCTGGTAGTCGCGGATAGAATGACCTGGATTGTAAAGTGCGGCGATGTGTTTCCTGGTGCTTTAAAAATGATTGTTCTCAAACTGTGGTACATGGACTCCCATTAGTGGAACTCAAGTATTGACAGTTGTGTAGTGGAGGAAAGTACGGAAGAGGATTAGGGCCACTGGAAAAATAAAACAGAATTCTGAGATTAAAGTCAGAATTCTGAGATTAAAGTCAGAACTGTTTCTTTTTGTTTTTTTTGTTTTTTTTTACAATGGCCCTAATCCTCTTCCGTTGGAAAGTGATCACTGATTTATGATGTATTCTTTATTTCTCTGGTGTACAAATTTGGATTTGGATATCAAAACAAACTTCAAAATCAATTGTTTTGCTTGATAATTAGGCTAAATGCTGTTAGCAATGAAAGCTAACAAGATAATTATTTTTTTGTACACAACACATGCTGCAGCAACATGTTCAATAAAATAGGCTATTTTTTAATATTTAGTGAGATTAAAATCAACAAAAAAGCAAAGATTTATTGCTTTTATCCTCCAACTTAACCTCTATATATTCTTTTAAATATCAAACACAAGTTGAGATTTATCACAAAAATATCAACTACATTCTTCAGTCATACAATGACAATGAACACATTTTTCTAACTTTTCTCATTTTCAACAACAAACTGAAAAACTTCTAATTAGTCTTGTGCCATTTTAAAATGTCTACTAAGGTGAGACTTGAGATTTACTGAGGAGGTTCAAGATTAACTGCTGCCGTTTAAAATTAGGTAATATTTTTCAGCTGTAAGTTTCCAATTCATGCATCTGTTGTGTGGTCTGGTCTGCTTTGATTATACCAATAAATACAATTAAAAACCAAACAAGGTCAATCATAAACTGGGCTTTTGTGGAGAGAGGAGCTGATTTGAATTAGAAAGGCAGAATGGCTGCTTTAAAAGGAAAATGTAAATTGTTTGTTAAGGTGTTCTCTCACGATACTGTATCACTTTCCAACAAAATGGCTTGACAGGGAAGGATTTTGCTGCTATTAAGTTTGCATCCAAACCAACCATTTCCCTTATTCTTGAGAAGCAACAATTATCAACAAAAGTAGATTTCCTGCATGGTGGAGATGTCTTTGCTCCAACACAACTGAATTAGTAGCTGAATTACTTCCTTGTTATGTTGGAACATTCTGCAGAGGCCATATTATGAAATATTATGAGACAGGAGTGGAGTAGGACATCAGCACAGAACTTGTATAAGAATTGCATAGAAATGTAATTCCATTTCAATTTTGTCCACAAAAAAATTCTGCAAAAGTGAATCTTCAAAACTTTACCTTCAAACGTTTCCCTTCTAAAAGTGACCTTCTAGTGACACAAGCTAAAATATAAAATTAGCAACAGATCAAATCCAGCGGCTTCTAGCCAATCAAATTATCCCCCTCAGATCCTGTGACACTGGTGCTGGCGGATTGTTCAAAACAATAACAATAAAAACTCATGCATAATTACACAGAATAAAAACTAAACATTATAAGTTGAATGGGTAAAAAAGTTACAAAAATCAAGTTGGTTAGTTGATTGAGTTAACTAGTTGCTGTGGCTTGTCAGGTCCATAACCTGTTAACATTTTGGTTCTGACATATGACCCAATTATGACAGACCTGAACCTGCAAACCAGAAGGTAAAACCATGAAAATCAACATCAAACAAAACACCCCAGGCAGGGAGGGGGCCTAAAATGCATATTTGTTTTAAATCTTTAGTTCGACAGCTGGAGTGAAATGATTGCACAAAATCTGCATTTATGCAGCTAAGATAATATAAATTCCTTAAGTTTATCTCCAGGCGATTTTATATTATTTTGTTAATTAATTAAAGCAGAATATTCTTTCTATTTCTAGTGTTCTTAAGCAAAGTTGCACAATGTTTCAAAGAAAATTTTATTTTCTTTGGATTTTATGTGATTTTTCTGCAACCCTAGATTGGAAAATTGTGATCTAATTACAAAGATTTCTACACAGACAACTTTTTCATTTGAACATTTTACATGAGTCTATGTTCGATGTGAAGTTTTCTATATTTTTTTAACCGTTAGTGAGTTTTCCCCTTGCGCACTGATCCCTCTCTGTGTGTGGTTTCCACCTTGCTTTTGCAACACATTCCACGGCGTCAGTCTACATTATTATGCTGTGAATTAGAGCTGCACCTTTTAATCAGACAGATGTTGCACTAAACAAAAGAATTTCCACGCTCGTCTTTGTTGTATTAAATGTGGTTATTTCCACTGAGTCATCCTAAAATAATTGAAACCGTTAGGATGTTTGTCAAAGTAACACGCGCCACAAATACAGGTTAGCTCTCTGGATTTTCTATGAAGTCGGTTCAAGAAGTAGCACTTCTTTCTAATTACAGTATACAGTGTGGAGGCACTTTCCGACTCCAGAGTCGTTTAAAACCGGCGACACATCCTTATAGCCCCGCACAAAAGTATTTACACCCTGTGTTGCACCCTGAGCCATTGATACATTTTCTTGTGCTTTTATGTGCTAGATACGTACAATTGTGCATAATTTTTAACTGGAAGAAATAATCTGAAAAGTGTTTTTATCCTTAGCCCCCTTTACCTCTAACATTAACCAGTGAAACCACATTGCAAAAACACAAAATATTAGTATTTTTGCTGTAGTTCCTACTGCAAGATATAGGAGCTTATATTCAGTAAATAATTCCTTAATATTGATAAAATGGTATCAGATTCACTGGCAGTTTTTTATAACATGGGAAAATGTCTTGTCAAAAGTGAAGCAATATGCCAGAAGAACTAGTAATTTTTAACAACAATTAGGGAATTATTTACTTAAAAGAAGCATATATATCTTGCTGAAAAGTTATTTGTAAGTTAGTTTTGTCTTATTTCAGGTAGAAATAGACAAAAATACATGGTAAGATTTTGTGTTTTTGTAGTTCAATTCCCTCTTGAAATGACCTTATTAGTACTTACTTGTATTTATTAGCATACTGTGCAATGTTGGAAGGTCAGATGAGACAATCAAATCCCCACTGTGAAACAAGGTAGTGGCAGCATCATGCAATACGATCATAACTCCCTTTTTTGTTTATCTTTCAGGTAAAATCCAAATCTTTAATAACTATATGGTTGTAACCAAACTTATAATGTGAAAATGTTCATAGTGGTTACTATTACAGTAGAATGTGATTTTTTTTTCTTTTTTAGAATTTTTTTGTTTCTCTAAAACTTTTGACAATCTGACAAAATGGTAAAAAAAAAAATAGCTGGAAATCACTCATGTCTTTGAACACTTTACTCGTTTCAGTGATCTTGTGATGTTTACAGACAAAAACGACACTAGGAAAAGTAACTGGCTGTGCTTAGAAAGCAGAATTAAAAGTATGAACAACAACCTTTTTTCCCCCTCCTGATTGGATTACAAAGGTTAAGCAAAAAAGTTAACTGAGCTCACAACCCGACCTCATAACTCCATCTATCATCTGTCAGCTCTGTTTACTTTTTGGTCGTTGTTGGCCACACATTAAAGTTTGAGGAGCTGCAGATAAGGTCTGATTAACTCTGGCTGCTGATAAGTTTGGGCCATAATATCCTGGCTGCCACTCAGCTGAACACACAGAGGTAGGCAAAGAGGACAGACGTGCCAGGGAGGCCCTCTGTGTGTGTGTGTGTGTGTGTGTGTGTGTGTGTGTGTGTGTGCTTCTGAGACAGAGATAGAATTGTGTGCAGGACGTAACGTTGCTTTAAGAGGAGACTCAGTGTCTCTGATAGAGATCTGCAGAGCGGACGTGGCGACGGCTAGCCGAGAAGACCAGAGATGATAAGCATCATCACAGGACCTGGACGCACCGTGGAACACTCTCTGCTATGACCTGATGACAAGAGATTTCATTTTTCTCCACTGGGGAAGCAGTTTAAGACATGCATGCTTGCAATGGGAGATAGGCGTGCCTACATAGAAGGAATATGAACACACACAGTACACACACCTGTCTTAAAAGTTGGCAGCTTCTTCGCAAGCATTCCTCTGAATCCCTCTACCATCCATCCATTCACCAAATTAACCTGTTCAGCTCTATTTCAATAAAAATGGAAGTTCTCCTAAATGTAATATATTCATATGTTCATGTTATATTTTGATTAGATATAATCCATCAAGTCAAGGGAAAGTTTTTAATAGTGCAAACCCATCTTAGTAAATAAAAGACAAAAATCTACCGTGAGTTGTAAAAGTTGTAAAAAAAATTTCCACTTAAACCACCAACTGTAATGTGTTTTATTGGAATTAAATGTGACAATCCAACAAGTAGTAGTGGTGAAAGGTACAAATACAAACAATAAACTAAACAGAGGTGTTAAATACAGAGTTTTTTTCTACGTCTCTACCAGTTATGAATATGTTCAGAGTGAATTTTTGGCTCTTTCTTCTAACTCAGACTCAGTCAGATTGGACGGAGAAAATCTTTTCAAGTGTAAACAGTGTGGTGATGCAGTCCCTGTTACTCAGATACCCCTAAATATAATCCAGTGCCACCAACTACATTTAGAAGTTACATAATTAGCAAATGGTAGGCCTGCAATATTTCACAACATTGGAGTAAATTATATAAATTTGTGAAGAACTGAATTTTTTGAGTGCCTAACATAAAAATGCTTTAGAAGGTAAGAAGGTAAAGTCATCGAATAGTTCATGGCATAAACAAGTTCCTCAATAAAAATTGGTTGTTAAGATGTAAAAAGCATTTTCTATAATAGCTTCATTATTTAGGGTTTGTAAGAAACCCAAAGCAAAAAGACATTAACACTGTTGATTTTAGTATTCATTAATTCCAAGTCATATTATTTATTCTTATTAAGATATTGTGGCAATTTAGTAAAAGGTATTTGTACTAAACAGTAGTAAAATGTTATTTTAATTGTGCACTTTGTAAAGTTTGCATTTCTGGAAGAGCATTGCAGCAGATTGACTTTCTACAGTGTACATTACTAACTCCTAGGAGATAAATGCAAATGCATTTCACCTTTTCCCCATATTTTTATTTAAAAAGAAAAACAAATTCTTGCATTTTCAATTCACATTTGTGACCTACATTTTTTTCTGTCTAAAAAACAAACAATGCATCACAATGTGAAAAAGGTCAAGGATACTTCTGCAAGGCGCTGTTACACTAACTCACCCATTAAATGCCTGTTTCACACACATTCCTCAGAACTCCTTCCCCCAAGCTTATCAGATTCAACGTTCTTCCTGCTTTAAGGCCTAGTCAAAACAATTTCATGTGCTTACTCTTGTTTTTTAGGGGGTGAAAGGTTGTGAGAAGTCAGCTTTTTGTGATGAAATAGTTTTTTCACACATGAAGGGAGATGAAATGATTTGGTTTATTTTACTCATATGTTTTGTTGAAAAAAGTCATGCTAACAGTACCGTAATGGTTTCATATTACTGTACTATGGATATATTAGTATGCCAGCGGAAGAACTTTTTTAAAAATACAGTTACTATAAAAATAGGTTTTTCAAATATTCACAAATGTGTTCATTGACACTTCCTGCTGTAACTTTATTTATGTCAGAACAGAAATACAGCAACAACATTTCTTTTCTAAAATGTTTATTTGTCTGAGCTTTCACTATGTATTTTCTTGCTTATATCTAAGTGTGTGTTCTTGTTTGTGATTGCAGGTGTCCCAAAATGCCCCGTGATATGTTCACTGTCCTTCTGTTCATTTTGCTGCTCCTTCAAGGTTGGTTGATGGATTATATTGTTTTACATTTGATTATTGTCTGGTATCCTAACGGAGGAACGGTTTACATCATGGACGTCACTTTTCTGTTCTTAAGGAGAAATATTCTGCAACTTCAAGATTTGTATTTGGTCCAAATAGTGGAATTGTAATAAATGTTTGATTTCGGATGTTTTTCATCAAATCATAAAAGAAGTGCATATGTACAAACCCAAATTTATTCTGATACCACTAAATAAAATCTAGTACAACAATGTCCTTTCTGATTAAATCACCCAATTAGTAGATATAATTATGTTGGAGCATAGTAATGAACAAACAGCATCATGAAGACCGAGGAAAACACAAAGTAGGTCAGGAATGAAGTTTTATGCTGGGATAGGTTATACAACAAAATCATTAAAGACTGCATCACATTTCAGATCATTTTCTGCACTTTTATTGTTTTTTGAGAAAAAACAGTCAGTTTTCTTTGCTGTTAGCTAGTGTGCTACCTTTACCTTCCCTCAAGTGAGCAACATTTTTGATATCTAGATGTGCAAAGAAGTTATAGAAATGTCAAAGCAACATTTTGCCTCATCTTTGTAGCTCCTTTTCAGTCAGACATATTGGTATTTGCCTGAGGGAAAAGGAGGGATTTAGAGGTAAATATAATCTTGAAGTTGTTTTCAAAAATGACAGCTTTAGCAGCAGGTATAGAATTTATGATGGGTCATTTGAAGACTTTGAACTTTTCAAAACCAGACTGTTTCACCCTCTTCTGTGAGTCTGCTGGCAACATTGCAGAAATAATTCAGAACTACAAAATTAGATGTACGACAAAGGCGTTTTTTTTTTTGGTTGGTTTTTTTAGGTAAAACTGTAGAGCAAAAAGTTCCCAGACTTATGTGGAATTAATGTGAAATCCACTGCAATTATTTCTGCAGACATTAAAGACACAAGAGGAGCTACGGTGAACAGACAAGCTTTTTGTTCTGAGCTCTGAGGCCTCACTGACCGTGAAAAAGCTGCCCACTGCGGCCCCTAAGCTTTCACTTTGAATGATGTTGGAATCGGGGTCAGTGTGGTGATGAGGCCGAAGCCGGCTGCCGGTTTGCAGGTGGTGCTTCCCTCTAATGATCGCTGGCTCTTTTAGTCACCTGAACTGATGGTTTATGGCATTTTAGGAAGACTAATGTCATGGACAGTGTAGTCAGATGTTATTATTGTCATCATGACTGTTATGTCATGTGCTTTCTTCCCTTGTATGAGCCGGTAGCTCAGCAACACTTCTTTTTATTAGTTCCTTTCTTTTCCTGCTGTTGGATCTTTGGCTTTGTTCATTGTTCTGGCGGTTGGGCTTTTCTCCAAGTCGTCGCTGTTATTCAGGCTGTTTTTCTAGACTTCCTGTGTTTTGGTTTCTGTTTGATTGTTTTGAGTTTGATCAGTTTTTCACCTGTATAACCTTAAGAAACCAAATTATATGGCAGTTGATAGGCAAATATCACTCAATACAATGAGCAATATTCAGCTCTGGAAAAACTTAAGAGCCCACTGCATTGAATCCCATTGAAAACCTCCTGGTTGTTCCACCAAATATTGATTTCTGGACTCTTCCTGAATTAAAATGTTTGTTGTTTCTAAGTGAATATGCAACTTTTTCGTTATTTTGACCATTTCTCATTTTCTGCTAATAAATACAAAACCTTTGCTTGGAATTTCAGAGACATGTTGTCAGTAGTTCATAGAATAAAAGAACAATGTTCATTTTACTCAGACATATACCTATAAAGAGTAAAATCAGAGAAACTGATAATTTTGAAGTGGTCTCTTATTTTTTTCCCAGAGCTGAATTTCCATATTTGAGATTTAGAATTTATTTCTACGTAACATAAATTCTGTAGTTTATCAACTACTAGTTAAGTTAAGGTTATCCTTAAAATGTACCCCTATTGTGTATTTTCCCTCATTTCACCCCCTAGTTGATGTTGAACCTTTAAGCATGATTTATGTTTCTTTTTCTTTCGTCTTTTTAATCATTATGTGCGCTACGAGTTACTGAACAGAGACATGTAGCCGTAAGCTTTACAAGCAAACGTTTTGTAATTGATTTGGAAAAACTATTAAGGAAATGCAGTCATATTTTCTGTGCTCTTTAGTTGCTAGAGGGAAACTAAGACATGTTTGCAGTAAATCACAGGCTCTGCATCCAGAAACTCCTACAGGCTTTACATGTTAGTGAAAGGAGCAAAATAATGGTCTTCTTTACTTGTCCACATAAATTGCTTTCAGTATTCAGTTATGCAGAAGAGATCAAGAGGAAATATATGTTGGCATAGTGGAAATACAAAAGTATTTTTTACTGCCACAATCAGTCAAGTGATGGTCGCAGTTAATGTGAAGAAATGTGGTTTATGCACATAAAATTACACCAGAAAGTATTTGCACAAATATTTAATGAGTTTTAATTCTATATTACATGTTCAAAAGAAATCCAATTTTTTATCCTTACCTTCATTTCCCATGTCCCGCCCAGGCACACAGGCGGCCTCTGTGCAGGAGATCCAGACCAGCCATCAGAACATAGCAAAAATCAACTCAGCAGCAGAAAGTGAGTATTTAATGCTGTAAAAAAATATAAAAATATGTGGTGAATGTAAAACTTTTAAATGTATAAACCAAAAAGTGGAGGTTGAGCTGAATGGCATCCAACTAAAATATACAAAACGTCCTTTATAGAGAGGTTGGAAAGGTTTGAACCTGCAAGAACAATACCAAAACTTAATCTCAAATTCATAAGCAACAAGTTAAAAAAGACAGAAAGAGGCATTCAGACGAGAAAGGGTTGTTTTCATCACTACGTGACATTTGCATCTTAACATAAATTAGGATCCTTTCTTGTTATTGTGCATTTAGAAAAGACGCTTAATAACAAGTTTAGTAGATTAGTGGAAATGCAGCAAGAGATCAAATTTATTTTTGCGTCAAAAACAGGGCAAGCAATTGCTCCTGCTAATCCATTGTTCAGGTGAAGGTCTAAATCTTCATAAGATAATATTTTGAAACCCAATCTTGACACTTTCATCTGTCATCAAATAAGAATAATTCAGTCAGTTTTTCTGGATTTTGTGCTATTTGTTTTATTTAATAAATAAGCTGATTTGGGTCACTAAAAAACATCATTTGTACATTTTTAACAAAATAAAAATAAGAGTGTGGTACTTTGTCAAATCTACTGGAATATACTTTTTGTGAATTAAACTTAGTAGAGCATTGAAAACTGATCATATTTGCTTGAGCATCATTAAAATTTGCTCTATTTATATAATTAAAACTACTGAAACATGTGAAAATTGATTCGAAAGTGGATTGATTGAGAGAAAAATGTCCCAATGACCTCGATGTTAGACTCTCTTTATGGTCAGCAGCACTGTAACTGCAGCGTCCCGACTTACTGGACCGTGAAACCAACACGAATGTGTGAGGAAGTTGATTTAATGCAGGAATGTCTACATAGAAACCATTTTTGTGTGTTTTTGTGTTCATGGGAAGTGATGCAGTGCTCAGCAGTCATAGACGTCCTCTTTCTCATGGACGGCTCCTACAGCATCGGGAAGGGCACCTTCGAGAGGGCCAAGCATTACGCAGGCAAGCTTTGTGAAGCCCTAAATGTTGCTCCGGATAAGGTTTGTTTTCCATCAAAACATTGTTTTCTTCCTCCTGCTCTACATCAAAATCGATCAACATCCCTTTATTCTCTGGATCTGTGCAGGTGCGAGTCGGTTTGATTCAGTTTGGCTCCATTCCTCGCCTTGAGTTTTCTTTGGACTCATTCTCCACCAAGCAGGAGCTGAAGAAGCACTTAAAGAAGATTTCATACAGGTGTGTGAAATCTTCTGGTTTGCCTCTTTTCCTTCCCTAGAAGCAAAGATAGCAGCTGAGTTGGAGGAAATAAGAAAGAGTCCTCACTCTGTTCTTTTTTGTGTCACGAGCAAGCAGCCACACGTTCATTTGGCATTTTTCAATTACAAAAATCTTTTTGTCAAAAAAAACAAAAAACAACAACAAAATAAACCAATCTATGTTCTGGTATCTGAACCTCATGGTTCCTGATGACACACATTCACATATGCATAAGACTGACACAATACTGTCAGGAACATGAAGGAGTCTTTGTAAATGTTTGACTGTTGTCAATAAGTGTCATAAATAATGACACTTTTAATGCAAAGTTGCATTAAAAGTGCATTAAGTGTAAACTTTGCATTAAAAATGTCATTATTTAACAAATAACACTTCATGACAACAGTCATAAACATTGATTAAGACTTCATAAATTCTTTTGGCTAATTGCGCCACTGAGGGCGGCAGCACGTTGGAGTAGCTCTGTGCATTTACTGAGATTTTTTTCTTTTTTTCTAACATTCATTCCTGTTTTTCGGAAGAAAACATCTGTTCCTTCTTGTTTTGGATTCTGTGTGGTTGGACATTTTTGTAGTTTTGCTAAATTTTGTTATGATGTGTAACCATGGCAACAGGGAGCAGCTGATCCACTTGGGAAAAGCTGAATTTATTTAATTTCCCTTTTGGGATTAAAAAAAGTATTTTTTGAATTTGAATTCAAACTTGATTAATCCTGTTTAAACTGTTCTCTTCTCAGAGGAGGCAGCACCCAGACAGGCCTGGCTCTGAAATACGTCCTGAAGAAAGGTTTTCCGGGCGGCCGTAACTCCTCCAGCGTCCCGCGCGTCGCCATCCTTCTGTCCGATGGCCGGTCTCAGGGCAGCGTGGTCCAGGCCGCTGCTCAGCTGAAACAGACCGGCGTGGTTTTGTTTGCCGTCGGTTTGCGGTACCCAAAGTGAGGATGATGATTATTTATTAATTTCGGTCATTTTTAACGTTTCCACACACAAGTAAAAAAGAAAAACACACTATGCTGAAAAAAAAAAGAAAAACATAATGAAAAACGTAAAAAATAAGATAAAACTAATAGAGAAATAAATATTTAAATTTTTGTCCAAGAAAAGAGCACAAAGTGTAGATCAGAAAAAAGTGTAGAATCTTTCTAAAATTTTATGAGTTTGTCTGTAGAAAAACTCATAAAAGAAAACATAATCAAACCTTCATTTATTTGTTTAGCAGATCATTTTTATATTTTTACTTATTTAAATAATGAAAAACAAAGATTTAACTCCTCACAATAGACCTAAACAGCTGCACTTCTCGCTTCTAGTTTTTTAAACAAACCTTTCTCTCTTAACTACAAGTTTTTCTTTAATATTAAATCACTTCTACATTCGCCTTGGAAAGAGTTTGCAGTAAGCTCATAAAGTTTTATGAAGTGTAAAAAATATTCGACTAGTTGGAGGAAAATAATCTGCGAAATAGTAATCGCGTGCAAAGACACTTTCAAGGATGTGATAATTTGCGATGACATTTCAAAACCAGCTAACTCTTGTTTCACAGATGGGAAGAATTACACGCACTTGCCAGTGAGCCAGTGGAAAGTCATGTTTTCTTGGCCGATCATTTCCATGATGCCGTTAACGGCCTGTGCACAACGCTGAGCATGCTCTCTTTCTGCAGCGCCACACCGGCAGGTTGGAGTCGTTTCCGATTATAAATCTTTACAGACCTTGTCCTTCATTTGGTTAGGTTTGATGTGTCGTTGCGTTTCCTCCCTTTCATCAACCGATCCTCGGTGTTTCGCTTCGTCGTGTCTCGTCTTGTCCTGCAGGCTGTCAGGCTGAGTCCTTCTCCTGTGAGAGGAAGACGCTGGAGACGGTGAAAGAGCTGCAGGGGAATTTCATGTGCTGGAAAGGCTCCAAGGGATATGCCCCGTACACGTCTCTCTGCCCGTTCTACAAGTAAGTCAGCATGAAAACTTTTTTCTCTCAAATGAAAAGTATAAAAAAAACTCTTCACAGTTTGATTTTGTTGTTGAAAACTGTAATTATAGGCTTGAAAACTATTTCAGCTATTTCATGGCTACTCCTTAAAATTTCAACAAAAGTAATTCGTAATTGTGTGTTAGAACAAAAAGGATAAATTATTTAAGCAGTTTTACAGATAAAAATCTTGGAAGCATGACTTGTGTTTCTATTCAGCCTTCATTATTATGGTACTATTTAATAAAATCCATTATAACTAATTGCTTTTGAAGTGTAAGGTAAAGTTCACAGCAGGATTTTCTCACACCGTCCTCTTATAGAGCCTGTTTTGGGAAAACAGTGTCTTTAGTCAGAAGCTTCTTCAAATTCACTGTAACACAGACTGCTACAAAAGATCTTTCCTGCCATTACCATCTACAATAACTCTGAAGATTTTGACTTAATATGAGCTACAACATTTAATTCCCATCTGGGATCAATAAATTGTTTTTGAATTGAATTAATTCAAAAGTCATAGTTCTTTTTTTCCACTGGCCCTAACCTTCTTCCGCAGAAATTTTCTGCTTTAACTAACTAATGTTAGTGAACAACCATCATGTGTTTTGCAGGTACAGTAAAGTTTACAGGAGACACCAGACCGTCTGCCATAGGACCGTTTGTTCAGGTGAACTTTTCCTCTCCTTCCTTTGCCTCCTACTGCTGTTCACTCTCCTTAATGGTGCCGCCCTTCTCCTCATCATCACTAGATCCCTGCGACTCTCAGCCCTGTCTCAACGGGGGAACCTGTGTATCACAAGGTCTAGAGCGTTTCCACTGCGTGTGTCCACCTGGCTATGGATCAGACCCACACTGTGGTCAGTACAATCCTGAGCTCAGAGACTTTTGTTATCAAACTAATTTAACCATAAATCCATAGAGGTGGGTAAAGTAGCCCAAACTTGTGCTTAAGAGTAACACTACATCAACATATTTTTACTCAAGTAAAAGTAAGAAGCAGGCAATATTTGGTAAAAATATTTTCAAATTACACAAACTAATTTTGGTATTTTAAGGGCGAAGATGACAATAATTCATGTATCAGAAAAATAACAACATCAGGCAGAAGAATTTTTTCCAAATCAGTTTCTTTCAATAAAAAAAAAAAACTAAACAAAAAATAAAACTTATAAAACTTTAACAAAAACTGCAGGTGTGTTTGGTGAATTTTTGGTTAAAACTTGTTTGTTTTTCATTCAGTGGGTAGAAAATCCAGAAATTTAACTCAACTAATTAAATTGCTCAAGTAAAAGTAAAAAGAACAGCTTTGTAAAAAAATAACTTAAATAAAAGTTACTAGTTACTTCTGAACTCTGATGCTTCCTCAGCTCCTGCTTTGTCCTTGGATTGCTCCATTGATTTGCTCTTCCTGCTGGAGGGCTCTGCGACGCTCACTTTGGAGGGCTTCCTTCGTCTCAAATCCTTCTTAAAGCGCTTCCTGCAGACCGTCATCGGCTCTGACAGCCCCAGTAAAGTCGGCCTGGCCGTGTTCGGTGGGGAGACCAGAGTGGAAGCCCAGGTTGGGAGATTTAAAGGAAACACGAGGAATCTCCTGAAGGCTGTGGATGCTCTGCAACCACCTGGTGGTTTGACTCTGACGGGCCAGGCGCTCCGACATGTGACCCGTCACGGCTTTGTGAGCGAGCCGGTGTTCGCCGACGTCTCAGATGACCTCCCCCGCGTGGTGGTGCTGCTCGCCGCCACACCTGCTGCTGATGACGTGGTGGAGGCCTCAAAATATGCGCGAGACAGAGAGATCTTCTTGGTAGGGGTAGGACCGGAAAGACTGAAGGCGGAGCTGAATAATATCACAGGAAATCCTCAGAGAACTCTAACGTACTCGTCACCGGACAGGCTCATCGGGAAGATACCGGAGCTGAAGGCCAAGATCTGCAGCGTGGACACGCAAGGTAAACGCTTTCCAGATGGAATCAGTGTTACTAACTCAGATATTTCACAGCAACTTATTGACACTCCT
Organism: Alfaro cultratus; assembly: GCA_903066825.1. Classification (NCBI taxonomy): domain Eukaryota; kingdom Metazoa; phylum Chordata; class Actinopteri; order Cyprinodontiformes; family Poeciliidae; genus Alfaro; species Alfaro cultratus. Next base: position 32,805 of record CAEFZX010023580.1, on the reverse strand, counting down.
GGTAAAGATGTCCAAAAAGACTAAACATGTTCTATTTTTTTTGTTGAAAATGTAGAAACTTAACTTTTATTTATTAAACTTTTATTAAAAATATCTATTTTACTTTTTTTTTTAAACTGTCACCATGTCATGACATTGTGGTATGAAACAGATAATCTGTGAAAAATTGTTCCTTTGCGTTCGCCCAGTTCTAACTACAGAAATACAAGACATGGTCAGAAACCACTAATCAGACCCTGGAGGAGTCTCAGCATTGTCAATCATGCTTTGGTACACGCTGCTCACACCCTCAACCTTGCTCTCTGCGATGCTTCAGGTTATTCCTGACATCACAGCATGCCACAAATGCTAAGCTAGTTAATGGTAAGTTGTTTCTCTGCCATTAACACATTTAGCCGTGTTCGGTGGGGAGACCAGAGTGGAAGACCAGATTTAGCAGTGTGTACATGAGCATGATTAGCAGCACTAACACCTTCCTCCTGGCTCTGATTGGTTGTATCTGACTGGGAGCGGTACTTTTCTACATACGGCAATAGTAGCACTAGGAGGAGGTGGAGGAGCTTGATTTATTTTATTTATTATTTTTTCTGATTTTCAGTACATCATTCTGCTGTTAAACAGTGCTAAATATGCAAAAAACCCATTTTTTGTAAGATACATTATTCAGCTTTAAGTAGATAAAATCAGTGTTATTAAACTCAAGCGTTTCAAAGCAACCTCAACATTGTTTCATATGTTTCACTGCTGGCAAACATATACCTAAATATACATATTTTTAATGTAGTAGCACTGAAAATGTGGCTGCATTGATTTAATGTTTAATCTATTAAATCCACTTTAATTGATTCCAGCTTTCAAACAGTTTTGTGTTTACTTGAGTCTCCCTTTGGTTTTCCTTTTCTGCCTCCATAAACTTTGTAGGTAGAAAGTTTATGTATGCATGATTATATTAAATACTCCCCTTTCTTTTTTTTCAGGATGTCTGGGTCAGGCGGCAGACCTGGTGTTCGCCCTGGATGCCTCCGTTGGAGTTGGCCGTGAGAACTTTGCCACGCTGCAGGACTTTGTGCGAAGCATCTCTGTCCAGTTTGACGTAAACCGCGACGTGGCTCAGGTGGCCCTGGTGGCCTACAACCGCAGAGCCACCACCGTTTTTGGCCTGGACGCGCACGAGTCCGGCTCTGCCATCCTCAAGGCCGTGGGGGAAGCCAGCTACATGGGCGGCGGGGTGTCGACCGGCGCGGCGTTGCTCCACATCTACTCCAAAGTCCTGACCGTAGCCAACGGCGCCAGGACGGGCGTCAACAAGGCCGTGGTGGTGGTGACCGACGGCTCGGGTGGGGACGATGCCGTCGTCCCGGCTCAGAAGATAAGAGACAGCGGAGTTTCGGTTTTTGTGGTCGGCATTGGAGACATGCAGAGAGACAAACTGTTGATGATCGCAGGTTCGGAGGAATACATGATTTCTGTACCAAGTTATGAGGATCTCAAATACTTTGAGGACGTGCTGGTTCAGATGATGTGCTCAGGTAAAAATACTGAAAACCATTTGTTCACCTTAAGCTGCTAAAACAGATATGATATAATCACTTGTATTGAATTTTGCATGACAAAGTCTTGTTTCTATAAAGCTCAAAGCCTCATGTAGCTCTCTGGTCCCTCCACCGTGACTCTAGCAAAACCAAAACAGAAACAGAAATGTTTTTGATTATGGACGCAATACGAAAATGTCAATTTAGCAGTTTTTCTGTAAGTTCTTATGCAAAATATGTATGTAATATCTACAACAGGTTTTGAAACTATACCCTTTTTTCTTTATTTTCCACCTGAAAATGCCAAGTTACTTGCTTTGATGATCTGCTTGCATGAAAATAGTTGTTTTGTTTCTGTCAGAGATGAGGAAACCTGTGAACCTGTGCAAGCCAAACCCGTGCATGCATGATGGCATCTGCACCCTCTCAGGAGCCAGCTTCAGGTGTCAGTGCCACGGCTATGAAGGGCCACACTGCGAAAGACGTAAGTGCTGCTAACACTGCAAAAAAAACCTAAATCTTACCAAGTATCTTTGATCTAGTTTCTAATGGGAATGTCTCATTACACTTGAAATAAGACAAAACAAGTAAGGAGCTTGTTTTTAGTTAATAATTAGTTTAAATTTATTAAAAAAGTACAAGTTACTCTGCCAAATTATTTCACTTAAACATGGAAAAAAATTATCATCAGTGAAATGATCTTTTAGTGGAACTAATACTTTTTTAAAATCAGTATTGAGGAATTAATGACTTAAATGAAGCTATTGAAAAGTGACTTGTAAGTTAGTTAGGTCTTATTTCAAGTGTACTATTTACACTAGAAACGAGAAAAAATAGTTGGAAAGATTTTGTGTTTTTGCAGTTAATGAACTCCTTAATTATTTCTGAAATTCTTCAGCCTTTTTTATTATGCTTATTGGGCAATATCTATAGGAGTAAGCAGAGCTTTGAAGCAGTGGCGTCACATGCAAAGGGTCAATACTCATCTGGAAATGGAAAATACCTCACATTCCCAACTCCTCCAGATTACATTTGCGTTGAAGCTAAAACTTTTGGCCATGACTGCAGATATCGAGACCAGTTCTGCGCTTTTCTTTCTTTTCAGGAAGCGGTAAAAACTCATCCAGAGGGGATGCTCCAAAGCCTGCTGGTCTGAGGAAGAAGAGCAGACAGAGGAAGAGCCACCAGGAACTCCTGCGTCATTATAAACTTCACCGCCGGCGACATGCTGCCTGACAACACAAAAAATAATACAGAGGAACAAAAAAAAAAAAACACGAACACTTCAAAACAAGGGATGTTTTTGGAGTGATGGTTTTTTTAGTATTTAATGTTGGACCCTCTACTTTTGTAAAGTTTTTTTTTTTTTTATGTCTTTATATGCTGACTGAATAATAACTGGCTGTTTAAAAATATAAACTCTGTTCCTAATTCCGAACCCCAAAACGTTTCTCTACTTTTGACACTAAAATCTTCACCTCAGTTCAGGCAGTCATGATGGACTGTCATCCTAACTTTACACAACATAATTATGGCTGGATAAATATAAATAACCACTTCTTTTATACCTGTTAAACATTTAAATATGGTTGGCTTTCTGGCACAGACCTGGCTTATAAGGATGGTCCACAAAATGTCAGCAGGGTTCAGGTCACAGCCTTGTGATGTACGAGTTCGTACCCCACATTTCTGTCTATTTTCCCTAACAATTAGTTTAGTAATTGACTATTCTGACGATTAATCGAATAAAAAAATAGACATACAAATTTTTATTTAACCAGTTGCGCCTTTTTTTATACAGCACTAGAAGACAAACTGTTTCTACTTTTTGTCAAACAAGATTGAAAATATAACATTAAAAACAAGCAGTGTGTTTTTTTTCCAGGACATTTTTTTATTTGAATAAAAAGTGCAGTTTTAGCTAGCAATACAAGCCAAAAGGCTGAATAAATGGTGTACATCTATTTACATCTTGGCTACCAGCATACATGAACCAAACTACAATCTAAATTTTACACAATAGACAATTTAGTAAAGGGATTTTTTTTTTCCTGTTTAAAATATTTAGTGGTTTTAAAATGTGCTGCACTCTTGTTTCTGCAACACTGGCCTTTATGGAGTTACTTAAATTTGCTCTTTTGAAAATAAAACAAATGAGAAAAGTCATGTTATTAATCCCATGGCATCCAAGCAGTTTTCAGCATGTGCTTTGGTCTCCTGGCCTATTTAAAGTCTTGGGAAGAAATCAGGAGGCTTAACTCCACATGGTTGTAATATTTGTGCAGATTCAAGAAGTTTCCATCTAAGTGGTGGATTTTTTCTCCCATTCCTATAAAAATAAAAAGCAAAAAGCAACTTTAACTCAAAATAATGACTTAATAATTAAAGCTGTAGATTCAGCATTTGTTGTAGTCCAGTCTCACCTTGGCTTTCTGCAGGACGTTTCCTTTTGTGGCGATGATGGAAGTGGGCCTGTTTTTAAGAGCCGAGGCAGAGTTTACAGGACAATCTGCACTCATGCTGTTGTTGGAGGGCTGGGAAGGTGACGAAGATGATGATGGTAACGGTGATACTGCTTGTGTTGATATTGATAATGATGATGTTTGTGGATGAGGCAGGGTTGCAGCTTTAGTCTAAAAGACAAAAATGATGGAGAAAGTGTTGAGTTCATGCACCAAACTGATGAGCCCTGGGTGTTTAGAGCGGGCGAAGCTCACTGCTGGGGAGTCCTGAAGGCTGCTGTCCAGTGTGGTTCCCAGTGTGAAAGGTCCCGATTCCACCTTCTTCAGACTTTCCTTCACTTCTACCAGGCGGAGCTCCACCTCCACCCTGCGGCGCTCCGCCTCCCGACATGCTTCCTCCTTCTGCTTCAGACGGGCCTCCAGCTGAGCTTGCTGCTTAGGATCTGAACACACCAGACATCTGGCTGTCAAAACCTTTACAGAAAACCTCACAACGGAGACGAGTGACGGTAACAAAACATCGACCTGTACCCTGGCACGCGCTCAGCTCCTCCTTTGTTTCCCTCTTTTCCTTCTTCAGGTTGGCCAGGCTGCTCCTCACCTCCTCCCTCTCCTTCTCCAGCTGATCGCGCTCGTCTATGTAGCGCAGCAGGTCTGCCTCGGTGCGGTTCTTGCCCAGTTTGATCTCAACGGCACTGGAACTCCCTGAGAATAAAACATCGGTATTTGTTAGCAATATCGCAACTAAAAAGAAAAGAGAATCCTTGTAGCTGTTTCCTGTTGCAGTGGAAATCTTTCAAGCTACTTTCGGGATTTGTTTGGCAGGTGGATAATTCAGAGCGGTCTTCAAACCACTTATGTGGTAATTAGGCCAGTCACAATACATTTTTCTGGACGATACATTTTTCCAGAAGTTATTGAGATAAACGATAATATTGTTTTGAGACCATTTTAAGTAATATTAATAGCATAATGATAATGCAAGAACACATTCTAAAAACTTTAAATTCTAATGAACTGGAACTGGAAGACATTGTAAATATCCAAAATAAATAAATAAAACAACAAATGAAATTAATTTTGAAGTCTTGGTAAACAAAATTATTCTTTAAAACAAGGGTGAGTTGTTTTGAAGAATAAAAGCACCAAACTGAAGACTTTTATCATCCAGATAAACGATAAATCATACCAATGGAAATTCTTGACTTTGCTTTATTTTATCAGGCGATTAATTGATTTATTGATTATTATGGCAGGCCTAGTGGTAGCGCTTTTTCCCCGCACATTGATAAAATTACCTCTACATCAAGAAATTAAGTACATTTTAAATTTATTTATTTATTTTGAGCAGATAAAAAGTAAAAAGAAAAAATATATAAATTAAAACAAATCATCATGTCGAATTGACATGCAACTTTACATGATCTGTCTGAAAAGGAGCAGGTAGAAGATCTTATGATTTCCTGCCCCAGAATTTTAAAAAATAACGGGTTGTATGTTCTCAATATCCCACTTCATGTAGTATTCTAATAGATTTTCTTGTATTATTTACTAAGGCTGTAAAATTAGTTTTTTACATATTGCCCCAAACGTCCAAACAATATGTCAAATGTGGTACAATGAGAGAGTTATACAAAATAAACAAACAGCAACACTTTTGGCTAGTTTTGATTTTACTTGGCAGATCATTAAAACCTTTACTTTTTTAATACCTTCCTAAATGAGATTGGAAAGGGAGGGATTGGACAAAATCTGCAGATCTTGAAGAGTGCCAGTAATATTCTTTGCGCCTCCAGTCACTTTTATGTTGAATATAGTGAAAAACTGCACATTATGTTGACTTGGTAAATTGAATCAGCTTTTAGCTCTATTTAAAAAAGAATAAGAAAAAACATAATGATTTTGGTGTTTGGATTATAGTGCCTGAAGCTGTAATGGGTGAATCTTTCCACCAGATGGAGCCATTCCACATCACTCAGGAACACAAGGCGACCATTTCTCCCTCAGTACCACTTCTAAATTTTGATGTCATTGTTAGAACTTACCTATGGTGTGAGACTTTGGCCGTGCTGGTTGTGGGCTGTGAGGGAGCCCAGTTGGACTCTTTTGTGCTCCAGGCAAACTGAAGGCTTGTGGGATGCCCAGGCTGCTCCTCTTTGACGTCTCCTGGCTTTGAGTCTTGACAGGCTGAGGTTGTGAGGGACTCCGTGATCGCTGCTGTTCTGCTTTGCTGGAGGAAGACACTGAAGTTGGCCCGTTTAGCACAGGGCTGGAGTCTGGCTCGGTGCGGTTTGTTGAAGTGGCCTGGAGATTAAAGAAACCTATTATTCTTAGAATGTCCAAAAAAGAAAGAAAGAAATCAACAAAAACCAAGAGCTTATCTCCAGTAGCTACTTATTACTTTCACAATAAAAAATAAAAATCTCCATTCTAACATATAAAGCTCTGAATGCCGTAATAAAGACTTAATTATTTGACATTTTCCCTCAATGGTAGACTTTGTACTGGTTATTTCTAGAGTTTCTAGAAACTAGCTCTAGCTAGCTCCCTGTAGAATCATTTCTACTTCTATCTACTTTAAACTTTTCAAATTGGAGCATCAGTATGCTAGGATAAAGATTTTCTTTTCTTCTTCACACCTGAAAAGCTTTCAGATCTTGTCTTTGTGGATTTTATGTCTGCTTCCCATGCACATCTATTGTTTGGGATATTTAGACTTTCAGCGGATGAGGGCTGGGACAAATCTTAGATTATATACCTCTTTAACTTGGCAAGAGGAATCCTTCTGGCCCTCTCCTGGGATTGGACAAACTCTAGGAGTTTCCTTGAGAGGCGGAGAAGCTTTGGCTCCGCAGGCTGTGTGGAGGAAGGAGCGCATCGGGACCAGGTCCAGGTAAATTCTGTTGTCGCTCTCTTGTTCTGTGGCATTGTCCGGCTGTGTTGCATTGTGATCCTGGGGATTGTTTTCTTCCTCACAGCTGGGCTGGGTATCCTCCTCAGCATCCTGCATGATATGGGAGTTGGATGTTAGTGATGGAAAGCAGCCGGATGATTGTTGTCAAAGTGAAACTGAAAATAGCACAACCCATCTGGGATTATTCATTTCCAAGCCTACCTCGGGATCAGCTATTGATGCCACGTCATCGTAAATCTCATCAGAGTTTTGAGGAATAGAAGGGAGGGTGTCTATGTACGTATTCGACTCTGAATATCTCCTTTGCATCAAGCTGGAGAGAAACAAAAGTCTCAGCTAAAAGCTTCCTGGCAATGGAGAACTGTGACTCCTCGGGTGAATAACTTACTGAAAGGAAGTCTTTGCGGCGGTGACGATGGTGCAGACCCTATCGGAGTCAACGTAGTCGTACGTCAGGTCCTCCGGGTCTGTTTTGGTTCCCGTCTGTGACAGCAGGAGGCCCAACCAGTGACCCATATCTGCTGAAGTTTTCGCCTGGGAGAAGAACGGGAGGAGAAACGAAGGAATGTGCGCTCAATGCAAAACAAACACTTGCAACATCCTGGGTCTAAAGCCACATGGGTTTATGTTACATGCCATCCATCGCTTTGGATTAATGAAATGATTGCTACAACAGTATTTAAGATGTGAACAGTTTGCTACTTACAACATGTTACAAAACTATTCAGATTTTGTAATGTTACAGCTTCAAACTTCAATGTAACTTGTTGAATTTTATGTGGCAAACTAACACAAAGTTGAGCACAAATAAAAATATGAAAAATTTGCGTTTACATTCATTCATGCCCCTATAATGTGATAACATTAAATACAATTAAGAAGTTCTTGAATAAATCCAGTTAATCTGTGTGTTTTTTAATGAACATCAGTGAACAAAAAGGCCTGTGGCAACAATGTGGAGAAATCTAAAGCAGGGTTATGTCCTAAGCAATATTGCAACATTGATGTGGCTTCTCTGAAGGAGATGCAGACATCCACAGCTCAGGTGGTAGAATCTATCAAGAAGACATCTGCAAGTTGTGCTCTCCACCGAATTGGACTCAATTGGCAAGAAGAAAGCCATTTGTGAAAGAAAACTGTATGATTTATCATTTAAAGTTTGCCCCAGGCCATGAAGAGGACTCAGCACTCTGTCAGATTATAGCAAAACTGAACTTTTTGCTTGAGAGGAAATATGTAGCAGTAAACTAACACTGCACATCATCCTGAACATATACATGGTGAAATGTGGAGGTGGCAGCATTATGGTTTCTTCAGCAGGGACAGGGAACCTTGGCAGAGTAAACTGGAAGATGAATGAAGCTAAATACATGGAAATCTAGGATAAGAACTTGTTAAATACAGAAAAAAAGACTTCAAATTAAGGGAGAGGTTCAACTTCCAACAGCATGACCCTAAACATACAGATTCAGACAGAGCAACATGAGGATAATCTACATCAAAGCACAAACCTATTTGAAAATCACTGAGGTTCAGCCATTTTACAAAGAAGAATAGGTAAATATAGTCTCTAATCGCAGTGAACGGTGGCTCTATAAAGTCAGGTTCATAGGAGGCTGAATTGAACTGCATGTCATACTTTTAAAAGCTTCCTTCCATTTTGGTACTTTGTGTAGATTTATCACATGACATCATAAAATCTCCCCAAATATGTAGAAGTTTTCATGCTTTAATAATGCTGTAGAAGATTTCGGCCAGACATATATATAAATCAACCGCTTAACCTTTAGTGATCCTTGTACTTGAACTATATGAAACCATAAGTATTCCCTCTGAGTCTCTACATACAGTTTCCCTGAACCAATGATTAGATTGGAAAAATAAAAAAGGAGGAGGCCTCAGGACTAAATAATAAATTCCTAAGCCTATGACCAAATACGCACTGCAGCTGGGTGGTACTGAAGGACTAATGAAAGCGGGTGTAGCTTTAGTCTCCGAAAACCCAGCACAACCACACCCTTCACATCCATCCATACACACACACCAGCACACGGGACCACCCTTCTGTGAATGCATATCTCATACGCACCAAGTCAGATGTCAGCAGAATGTGTATTTTTAAAATAAGTTGGTGTTAGGGATTGTTTTAGACTTTGCTTGTTTGTCAGATCAGTATTAAAGCAGTCAGCTCTTATGAGAAAATGAGCCATATGGGCAGGAAATGCTCTACATCTGATCAGGTGTCATGACCTATTTACAATAACATTTGCTAAATCAGCACATGCAGTGAAATACCGCTATGCTGTGGTCAGGTTAAAAGTAACCGAAAGTGTGCAAAGTCTTAAGCGTTTATTTAATCTCTTGTTTGAGAGAAATGCAGCGTTTATCTACCTCTAATGTTGCAATTTGTGTGCCGTCCAAGTCGATCCTGAAAGAGTAGAGGTGCTCGGGGGTGGGGTCAGGCAAAACGCTGCAGCCCTCCAGGGTCACCGCTGGCTGGCTCACTTTGTTCTTCCCTTTGTCTTGGTAAAACCACAGCTGTCCGTTTTTTATGAGACACCAGCAGGTCCGCCACTGGCTGTTCACCAGAACGTTCAGGTAACCTTAAAAAAAGAAACAAAACCTTCATGAGGAGGCATCTGCTTACAACTGAAGATATTAAAAGCTCAGGGAATGACTGTCAATGTGGGGGAAAGCAGCTGAAACATGGTCTATTTAAATTTGATGACATTCAAGCAAACCACTAAATTTATGAAACAGGTACACAATTTCTTAATTTCTTATGTTTTGTGATTAACCAGAATCACAATTTATGATGTTACAAGCTGAATAATCAAGGAGTCATATCAAAACTTGTTAGCATTAGCCTAGTATTATGGCCCTGAACATCTTGCCCCTGCTGCTGATCTTTTCATGAAGACTGTGGATGATTTATCTTTAGAAAAAATGTTAAAGCAATGCTGCTTTTATGTAACATGAGAACTGAGAACAACATACACCTGTGGTTAGACTACATACCTGCTTGCAGGTAGCCAAAATCCACAAATATTTCAGACTCCCTCTAAAAACACTTATAATTGCATATTCTAAAAATATACCTTAATATGCTTAAATTCAAATGCCTTATTAGCAAAGAACATCTCTAAGATACATTTCTTGGTTTATATAAGTAGCAATAAAATACAACCAACAGATTTGTCTATGGGTACGTTCATACTGCTGCCTGAAGTGACCCAATTCAAATTTCTTTTCCCGTAATGCGACCTCTGTCTGACCTTTTCATGACAGCCTGAACAACACAGGTCGGATTTTTTTTCCGAATGCGACCCAGGCCACTTGGATATCCGATATTTTCAAATGTGACCCAAGTCCGAACGGTCAGGTCGAATTCATCCAACCTGAACGTCATTGATACTCGACAAACGTCACTATTCTGCGTCCTGATACGCGCAAGAGGGAAGAAAAACAACAATCATGGTGGACTATAGTGAGGATGAAGTCAATTAAGTTGTTAATATGCTGGATCTGGTCAGACAACAACTTTAAAATTGTAAGCTATGCTCCACCGTTAGCATCCATGTTTATTTCCGCAAACACTCAGCATCCTCTACTGCGCATGCGGGACACTTCCAGGACGTTTGCAGTTCACACTGGAGAACACATACAAGTCTTATATTTGGAAGTGAACGATCACGCCCCAAAAAATCTGATTTGGCAAAAACTTTAACACCAGTGCAGTCATCAAATTGGAATGACATTAGGAGGCATGATTGAAGCATGAAGTGAAGTAGATCTGTGGTTACCTGAGGTGTCCAGGCTTTTCTCGGGGCTTTCCAGCGAAGATGGTTTTTTCTTCCCAATGTTCATCAGGTTGCTGAACATTAAACCTGGGCCAAATTTTTTCTTCACTATAGCGACAAATGAAAAAAGGTATTTTTTATGTGAAAATACAAGAATTGGCTTCCTGAACTAATGTTGGGTGTTTTTGAGTATTAAAGTAAAATCCAATGAAAGTAAAATCCACTCACCATCTTTGTTTTCTGTGGTTTCTGTGTGGCTGTCTGTGCTGCTGCCACTCTCTGATGCCAGCGAGTGTCTCTCATTCAGATCCCCCTGTGTGTTTGAATGAACAATTTATTAATTTCAAAAGCAAATTTTTCAAAAAAATAAAGCGATTTTTGATCCCACTGGTTTATCTAAAACTCCAGAGGTCTAGTACATGTAAAGAAAATATTAAAACAAGCATACCTTAGTGCAAATAAGCCTTGGGGAATCTGATGCAGAATGTTGAGGATCACAGTTTTCAGCTGGCTTGGGACTTATCTCCTGAATAACCTAACATGTATAAACACATCTATGTGTTTTTTTCACACCCTTTAACCTTAAAATAATTGAAAATATTGCAGAAAAACAGAACATTGGTCACCTTAAGCCACTGCTCAGTTTGCTCTTTGCTCTGCAGGCCTAACACAATGGCCTCGCCTCCGACTGGGATGATCTTCAGCTTGTGCTCTTTTTTCTTTGGCTGTTTTTCTTTGTATATCACACTGCAGCCCAACAGGCTCACATCCAGAAGTGGTGTCTGGTCCTTGGAGCTTTTGTAGCACTAAGAAAAATAAAGAAACCAGGGTGACGTCATCTCTCCGGTGAGTGCTGACAACATGTTCTCCAGTTTTACAACGTAACAGTAATTCATTGAGGTTTGTGGGCATTTGTCTGCACTCAGCTTTCTCAAGGATCTTTCATTACATTTCAGTCGCTTTGTGGCTTTGGACTTTGAGAAAAACACTGCAGCGCAGGGTACAACTGTAAGTTATTGATATCCAAATTGTTTTTCAGGTGGGCTGACATTTGGCTTAAATTCCTGGAGTTCACGGTAAACACCAACAAGAAATCCGTCAAGGTTTGTAGACGCAAAAAACCTCCCCTAAAAAACAAAAAAAACCATCCCAAATCCTCACCCTTTCACCATTGTGCTTTACAATTAGCATGCGATCTTTGATGCCGCATGCAGCTTAGTTTTCACTAAACATGGCGATGTGCACTGTGGTCAAGCAGCCCTGCTTTGGTCTCGTTTCTCCTGAAGGTGTTATCCAAGAGGTCCTGTGGTTTTTATTTTGTTGAGAAAACTTTGGTAAACCTAAGCATTCAAATGTGTTCTTTTTAAAAAAGAAAATACTTTCTCTTATCAAGAATTCAGTACAGGGCTGTAACGATTCCTTGAATGAGTCGAGGAAACGAATCGAAGCTTTGTTTAATTGTGTTTTATTATTTAGCGCACCGGGTCGGGTCATTATTTGCATTGTGCAGCACTCTCACTTCCACATATGAGTTGTTGACAAAAGCAAAGTGTTAGCAGCATAACGTAAAATTTTAAAGTAGGGTCTGGGAGGATTAGGTTTTTTATTTTATTTTTATTTTTTATCGTTTTTTTGGGGGACCAATAAGCATCCTTAAAAAGACTGGTGTGATGCCTGGAGTACGGCAGCCTGGTGGCCGGTTCAGAGTAGTACACCAGAAAAATAAATGTACCACCATCCCGGTTGCAACAAATGGGTGGCGGAGCATATTGTGGCGGTACATAGCTGGTGCAGGTGAACGTTCATTTATTAAATTGGCTGAAAATGAATACGTAATCTAAAAGCTGGAGTATAGACATTTTTTCTAAGCATATTTGTGATTTGTGAGCCTGCCTTTTTTGTTAAATTGAATATAATTTCATATTTTTGTATAACGTTTCTTCAGGTTAACTTAGAAAGTGAGCTATTATTGTTACAAGTTAATTTTCTAAAATACAGAAAAGTTATTGTTAGGGATGCTCAACTGTAAAAAAAATTGGACTGATGTTGATATCAGATAGAAACACTGCTGCTGTGTATTTTATTTTATCAAATTCTTTTTATCCGATTACTTGATTAATTGAAAGAATAATTGATAGAATACTCGATTACTAAAATATTCGTTTACAGCAGCCCTAATTGCTAAAGCATTTCGTGGTACTACTGTCACAAACTTTGACAACTTAATATGACAAATGATGACAAATTTAAAATGTGGCTTTTTTGGGTCACTTATTTAGGCATTGCTGTGTGACTTAAATATAAACTCAATGGGCTGTTATTAGTCGACAGAGTAGCAGATGTCTTGACTAATTTTCAGCTGTCAGATGGTCACACATCACTCTAAAACACTTGGGTAAAATGTTTAGTCCATCGCCAACCCTGACTGGATGGAATAAAGGTCTGATGGTAGCAAAAAAGCCCAGAACAACACTTCCTCTACCACCTTACAGTTGTTTTGTGTTCTTTGACCTGATATAATTTTGGTTGACTGTGAATAACGGTCAAACTTTTCTAATTTAGTGTTGTCTGCCTTAAGGTGAATTTTCAAAAGGGTTATGGGAACCAAAGTAAAGTTAATAGAACTCGTCTATGTTTTGCACTTTAAATAATTAAAGTACACCTTGAAACTATTCAGAAATTAATTGGGCATGCTTTCATAAACCATTTTCTATGCATAATAGCAGACTTACCTTAGTTTACACATTGCATACCAAGATAATAAGTTATTATAGAGATTAAATAATGAGAATACCTTGTCAGAAAGAAATGCACACTGACCAGCAATAACAGAAGAATACAAAGAAATCTCTTGAAGTGTTTTCCAAGATTTTCTCTTGAAGTTGCTACATCAGAAATGACAAACCTCTGCCCCAAAATAACGACTGTTTACAGAAATCATCATGATACTTCAATACAAGAAGAAAAGTAAATTCTATTTTGTAATTTAGGTTTTCAGGCTGAATTTACACATTATTTTGATCTAAAATTCCTATAATTACAGAGAGGAAACACACTACAGCTGATGTTCAACACAGAACATCTGCTAGTCTTTAACTGAGTGTGCAACCCACCAGAAGACGATGGTCTTTGATGACACAGAGCTGCTTGGCCCACTGGCCAAGCCACTTCTTCCTCCACAGGAAGGCGCAGATTCGAGCGTCCTTCATCAGCTCAATAGACGCCTCGGCTGACGGCCACTGGTGCTGAGCTGATGGTGACTTCTCTCTGGTCACCTCCTCTTCGTCGTACGACTCGTATGAGCTGCTGACTGCGTCTCCGTCTTCTAAGAGGAAAAAAACGCAGAGGCAACAGTTAAAACTCTGGAAGGAGCGTTGCTTGAAGGATTGTTTAAAGCACAGGTGTCAAACTCCAATCCTCAAGGGTCGATGACCTGCAGTTTTTAGATGTGCCACAGGTACAAAACACTGGAATGAAATGGCTTAATTAACTCCTTCTTGTGTAGGTAAGTTCTCCAGGGCCTTGCTAATGACCTAATTATTCTATTCAGGTGTGGTGCAGAAGAAGGACATCTAAAAGTTGCAGGACGGCGGCCCTCCAGGACTGGAGTTTGACACCCTTGGTTTAAAGCAAGCTGAAAGGGTTGGATGATTTTGGAGGAGTTAATGAGCTTAATGTCCGATCTCCTGACCTTCTTGAGTGAAGCATTTCCTCACAAAACTTAAGCTGATGGATGAATTTTAACTACAGATGGATGATTGGCAGGAAAATGATGACAAGTAAAAAGAACACATTCAGGAAACTGATAAGTCTGATTAATGGCGGCAGCTCCTTAACATGCCACGCTCCGACCATGCTGGTTTCCCCATGCATGTTTTGGTAGACGCAAAATAAAAACAAATGCAGACATGCCACAGAGACACAGGAGTCTCATCTACCCCCAGTGATAACAGCATAAACCACACAGTCTGAGCTGAGCACTCTCATCCAGGGCTCAGAGAGGAGGCCAGAGCACGCCAGATCTGCACAGTATCAAGAAAACCCATAAGAAGACAGGAAATATGGGATGTTTTCTTTAAAAAAAAAGTATCAGTTGAACATAAGGAATTAAATACATTTATAAAAAATACAGATCTAACAACAATGAAGTGGATTTAATAAACCTACCCCATGATTATTGTAGTTTTAATTTCTTGGTCTAGTTTATGGCGCAAATATCTTACTACGCTTAAAATAAGACAAAACTAACTTACAAGTAACTTTCCAGCAAAATGTAAGAGCTTGTTTTAAGTCAATAGTATCATAATATTGCAGATTATTTCACTTATGTGAAAAATGTCTTGTTATAGGTGAAATCTGCCAAATAATCTGGAACAAGTACTTTTTCTGCAATTTTAAGGAATTATTCATTTAAAAAAAGCTAATATTTTTTGCTAAGAAGTTATTTGTTAGTTAGTTTTATCTCCTTTCAAGTGTACTAAGATATTTGCACTAGATATTAGACCATAATTACTTGGTAAGATTTTCTGTTTTTACAGTATTCACAGAAAGTAGGCAACATCCTCCTTTTTATTGGTACCCCTAACAAATCCTCTAAAAAAATATCCTTGAAAAAATGTTGAACCAAATTTAAAAACAACTAAAACGTTGGAAAATATGCACAGAGACCAGGATGGTAAGAGAGGTAAAAATCTCCAGTGTTAGAGGACTGAAACTAAGAATGCCAGCTCAAGGTCGTCAACTCTGCCAACCAAACCAAAAGATGCTATGCACAAACCAGTTGTTTGTGGGAATGCTAGGAAAAAGCCTTTTCTATGCCACCATAACAAACCCAAACCAGTGGAGTTTTCGTCCTCATACTGGGATTTTAATTGGGACTTTGGTCAGACGTGGCTAAAATTGAGTTTTTATAGCCTAACCACTGGAGGTGGCTCTGGTGTAAAACACCAGGAGATTTTAGGTAAATAACTGATGGTGTGCACAATAAAACCAATAATAGGGTTATCTCTGGGTATTTCAGCTGGAACATTAACCAAATTAACACAGAAATTGTTCCAATGACAGAAAAGCAAATTTTCTTTCATAATATTCTCAACCAAGCACTATAGAAAACGATGAGCTGAAAAGAAAAGCAAGACTCCTTTGGTGGTAAGAACTAATTCTTATCCCAAAGTGACCAAAAACCAAATGCAGTCCTTTTGGCTAAAGGTGATTTATCTAAAAGCAATTACTTCCTCACTAAACCAGAGCTAAAAATCCCAATATGGCTGCCGAGTCTATAAAACAAAGCGATAGCTGTATTAATGAACAGTTTATCTGCACCTCCAGCTATTCATGCATAATTAAATCAGCTCCAACTTCTGCTGGTACATCTGTAACTAGAGTGTTTGAAAGCATAATGTGTTAAGGACACCAGTGTAGCTACTTGTAGCAACAAGTTTTTCAAAATGCAGCTCAACTTTGGATTTAGGGTTGAATAGAACAAGTTTTTAATATTTAAGACGTATACCTCTGTTTATTTCAGCTTATTTCTGTTGTTACATCAAACCAAACTTCCTCATAAGTTTTACTTGACATGTAGCTCAACTATATTTGAGTTGTTGGTGTTTTTCTGCATTATTTGCTTTATCTATTTGTTTTGTTTTCGTGCAAACACAATAAACATGATGTTCAGCTCAGCAAACAGGTAGATGTGTGTACTATTAGGTAGTTCTTACAAATTCATTATTTACACATACTGTAAACGGTAACATTTTTATGGACATAAAATCTTCCATGTTTAAAACAATTTTATTTTCTGAAATATTATGCAAAAATTACTTACATAAGCTAAATCTTTAATAAAAGGACTCTTCTTTGAAGTAGAATCAAATGCAGCTTCACATAACATTTAAAATGATCCAATTGTCATTTTATTTGGTTGCATTATACCAATTTATCACTAGATGTCACTAAATGCTAAAAAGTGCAACTCCTGGTGGTTTTGGTGTAAAGTGTAAAGAAATCTTGAAATACTTTACAAAGGACCTTACCATTGGTTGTTTCCTCATAAGGTTGCGCCTCCTCATAGTAACTCTCTGAAGGATCTATACAGGCTGGGACTGGAACTGGAGGCAGGGGGAACGGTTCCCGACCCACTACACCCTGACAAACAAGAGAAATCTGTTGAAAAATGTAGTTAGTTGAAATAGTTTGTAGAAGTTTATCCATTTAATCTGTCATCAGTACGTCTGAACTATGTGTGAATGGTGAATAAATGTAAAAAACAAAACAAAAAAAACACACACACACATTCATGCATTTATTATCAGTTATATTTCGTTTCCTGTAGGCTGAACTTATTGTTAATCCAGCTAGGAGTAAGTAGGGAATTCCGCGTGTAACCAATCCTTGTCTGACCCAGTGCACTAGAGAGCAAAACTCTGCCTTCAGGGGAGAGTGTGTGAGAGCATAGACATAGGAGAAGGAGGTGTGACGTGTGTGTGCGTGGGTGCGCCTGTGTGTGCGCACCCAGCGGGTTTTCTTGAAATCAATCAGCAGTCTGGCTTCTCTTCTGTCTCTCTTGTCAACTCCTGTGTGGCAGACCGTCTGTCTGCCCCATGCCAAGCACTCAACCAAAGACAGTAAATTAGCTACATGGTCCAAAACACATTTCACAGACATTTGTTATCACAATAATTTATCTTATTCTGCCTTTCCAAGGAATAATGGGTTGGAAAATCCTGAAGAATTCATCCTAATGGATGAATCTGAACAAGCTGTGATTTTTAGACTATACAATAGCTTGCAAAAGTACTGACACCACAATTTTTTTTACATTTTGACCAACAAAAACAAGCACATAATTGTGAAGTGAAAGATAAATTATACTTGTCTGCCAAGTTTCTCACAAATAAAAATCTGAAAAGTGTGTTCAGCCAATCTGAGTCATTACTGAGCAAGTCTTTCTAGGTATGATCTTTACCAGCTTTGTACATCTAGGAAAAGATATTTTTATTCATTTGTCAGTCATATTGGACAGAAATGAAGAGTATCTGTTGACATCAATTGGAAAGTATAGTCAACCCCTGCCAAAAAAATTGTCAGTTTTTTTTTTTTACTGTTTCAGTTGATAACTGTTGAGCTAAATCGAAAAATCACATTGGTTTTGCTCAATCAAGTCAACTTCCTGAACTATGGATGCAACATGAGCATCAAAATACATAACTCGTTCTCACATATGGATTGGTTTCCTGAGAATCTGGGATCAATGAGTGATGATCATGACATAATGTTCAATTTACATGCACTTACCCTTAAAAGTGTTTATTATTCAATTTACAGAAATCCAAGTTTGTAACATTTAATCAATACACTGTTAGAAAACAATTTTTTCTCCTAAAACCTTTTTCGGATGAGAAATATTGACGGAAATGAACTGACAATGTAACAAAAATGTCATCAATTTAGTCAAAACATTGAGATTCTCTAAATCAAATTAGTATTTGCACTTTTACTGACACTTTTAATGCAAAGTTGCTTTAGAAGTTGCAATAAAAGTCTATTAAAAGTTCAAACTTTGAATTATTTGTTAAATAATGGAACTTTAACGTAAAGACGGCACTTTTAATGCAACTTTGCATCAAAAGTGTCGTTATTTACCAAATGACAGTTCATGACAACAATCATAAATATTACTAAAGACACCTTCATGTTCATAACGGGTCATGTCATTTTATTCAACTTTTCAGTTCAAATGAAGGGTTACCGAATAAAAACCAGACCTGATTAAGAAAAATTTATGTCACTTTCGGATTCAGCGGTGCAAAATAGTCCTAACCTGGTTGAAAAAACATAGACAACTTCCAAAAAATATTTTTTGTAACCCAGTGTTACTGGTCTCAGTCTAAGTTGAGACTTTGACTAGGTCATTCTAATCCATGTATATGTTTTGATCTGCACCATTCTATTGTTGCTGTGGCTGAATGTTCTGCATAATCTCTCTGTCAAATGGTGATCTTAAGCCTCAGGCTCAACTCTTTTGCACCCTCTAACAAGTTTTCCAGCAGGATTGCCAGGCACTTAGCTCCATCCATCTTCCCATTGACTCCAACCAGCTATCCTGCTGATGAAAATCATTCCCACACCACATTCTCCCACATGTTTGCTATGTCCCCTACCAGGATTGTAGCAACCTGGAATCGTGACTTCTTTTGTTTTTCTTTTAAAGGTTTTCTTCTCACAACCTTTCTGTAAAGGCCAGATTTATGGAGTGAACGACAGTTTCTCGGCTGGCCTGGGAACACTGTTTGATTCCCCTAGAGGAGCTGCCTCAAGAGGCTAAGGAGAGGGAAGTCTGGGCCTTTCTACTGCTGCCCTTGTGACCCAACCCCAGATTAAGCAGAAGATAAAAGATGGATGGACGAAAAAGTTGTTCTGTCAACACCTGTGTCTTATTATGAGCTTCTGACTGGTGTGTTCCTTGGTCTTAATAATTCTACTTCTTTACTTGTTTAAAGCAGCAAATTCTCACATAATTAGTGATTCAAGAACATTTAAATGTTGCTGCAGTGATGAATTCCTCGCAAAGATACAATCATAGAAAGATACACAAAAGGCATGAAAAATACTTCCTTGAATTTCTGCACAATGCTTATTGTGTTGCAACATTGCTGCACACAGATGTTTGTGTGCATCAACCTATCTTTGCGCAACAACCTCAGTTCAAAACATGGTTAGTCATTTCTTTAAAGATCACTTTCTCACTCCCACTCTGTGCTGGATTAACTCCCACATCTCTTCACAGGAAAACAAGATTTATCCCTTCAACTTGTGTCCACAGGCTTCATGGGATGAGGCAACTGAAGTGGCAAGAAGATCTGAGATACACAAGTTTAGTCTGGCAGACATAAAAACAAGGATGGAGGAAACCTTCAAGTAAAAGTGGAATCTATTCTTTCCTTTATGATGATGTGATATGATCAAAAATTAAGGTATTTTCCAGATATAAATCAAAAGCACAAATGTCTACAGGAATGATGTGAGGTTAAAAACATTTCAGATAATCTGTTTCCGCGGAATAAAGCCAGCATTGACGCAGGCAGCTTGTATTTTTGTAGAGATTTACAGTGAACTCTCAGAGACCCTAAATGACATTTCCAAACTATTTTCCTCCCACCACTAATGTCTGGACACACTTCCTGTACTTTTACTTTCACTTGAGTTCCTGTAAAACTTTTAAATTATTGTAAAACTCACAGAGAAGGTTTGATAAACAAACAGGACATGTTAGGTTTGAACAAACTTTAAATATTTGGTTCAGATCAGAAACACAGGTGGTTGAAATCGATTCTCCGCAGAATGATTATTCTGAACATTTTAGAATAATCTAATTTTTAACTTGAGAAAACATTTCATCCTGAGAACAGTCTTAATTTAAAAGAAAAAAGTTTTTGCCACACTCCCCAGTGTCACATTTATTAGCACCCTTGTGTGTGACGCTTTAAATTAATTGAAAAACACGTCCACATGTGGAATTTGGCCACATGGTTTCAGTTTGTTTGGCAGACAAACAATTTTATATTTCAAATGTCCAGGTTTTTCAAAGAATTATTTTGGAAAAGACTTAGAGAACTTAAGGTTCATTTCTGCATATGCATCCTGCGTTTCATGACCAATTTACCTGATTTTTTTTTTTATGAAACGTTCAATTAGTCTTATATGACCAGAGACCAAGGCGCTAGTTAAAATCTCCAGGAGAGTTCAACAAGCTCCATATGTTTATATGCTACGACAGAGATGGCTTTTTCATCCAGATGCCTCCCAAACAAGTTTGTTTGCAGTAATGACGTCTAATTGTTGTTATGGAGACTTCACCCTGAGCTTTGGAGATTTTTTCCCTTTCCCTGCCCTACCATCCTGCTCATGGTTTGTGGTGGAGAGATCAACTTAACTTGTGGCTAAGAGAAAAGGGCCTCTTTATCACATTATCTTCATACTTTAGGGAAATAAAAGTTGCTGATTTCTGATTTAAAATGCCTGGACACTCTGATTTACTTAAAAAAAGGATAAATTAAAATATCATTCCCTTACTTTCATGTAATAAGAATTGTTGAAGGCTTTAATAAATGTGACACTGGTGATTTTGTTTTGTTTTATGCATTTTTACACATATTTAACAGGGATGCAAAAAGTGTTGAGGTCGCTGTATAACCAATCTGTAAAAAGTTTGATTTTTTTTATTGAGCCACATACTTAAAACAAACCATATTTGAATATGAATAAAAATCATAAAAATCATCATTTCTAATGTGGGCTGTCAGAGACCCGTCATGTCACTCCCTTTAATCAGAGAGGTCCCTGTTTATGAGCTGTTCCCACAATATCAGGTCAACCATCTCACACATTTCCAGTAATGCACAGCAGATGCAGCAAGCTGTCATAATACGTGGCGTCATGTCACGGTCTGCGCGCAGTCACAGTGACGACGACTCGGCTTAATACCCCGCATGCCAGAACGTGCAGGAAAGGATCCACCAAAGGAGGGCGTGGGACGAAAAATGTTTTCATCACAGCAAAAAGAAGAGAACAGCAGTTTTATGTTAGAGGGTTCTTTAACGGTTCAGAACGCAAACATCAGCAAATGTAGCTGTCACTATCAGGTTTAGTTTTAGGCCACATCTATTGTTTGAGACAGAATGATATCGTGAGTTAAGAGAAAATGTACGTATCCTGGTTATTCATCAGTTTTAAAGGTGGAGCCTGAAACTTTTTAAAATAAAACTGATTTGGTGTGGCAGCTGATCAATGAATCAATCTTTATTCACAGTGCAAGTTTCATTCACATTAAGGGTCTGATAATATTGATATTGAGACGCAAAGATTAAAAAAATACAAGCAAAAACTTAAATAATTAACATTATTAACTAAATTAAAACAGATAAAAACAATAAATCTACACTTAATTTAATAAAGTAAAGTAAATACGATTATTCAAATTCAGTTTAATAAAACTCCCAGTATAACTACTTTAAAGCTAAATTAGGAATGAATAATGTTAATTACTAAAAGTTACCTGAAAGCCTAATTCATATTAGGCAACATATTCTGGGTTTGCTTTAAAAGCGCCATGCTTAAGGTTTTGTATTTATGTCATTTGTTTCCCTATACTATGTGTACATCAAAAGATCTTATGCAAAATTTTCCATATGAAACGATAGGAACTTATATTATGCAACAAACAACTAACAAGCTGGAAGATGATGACATAAACAGGCATTTTCTGAGGCAGTCCTGATGTCGCAACATACATTATGGTTGCACCAGTCAGTCAGTTGATTAAAAGACGGTTGAAGAACTTTAAAGGAGAAACTAAAACTGGCATTGTTGAAACTGAATGTTTAAGGCTTTTATTGTACCAAACACCCAGAAGTTGAATTTAATCGCAATAAAACCAAAGAGTCCAACAGGTGTGGATGTTGCACTTGAGCCAAATACAATCAATAGAGAAAATTTAATATATTTTCCATTCTTATATTATATAATTTGTTTAGTAATTTATACAAATTGCATTTACTGTCTCCTTTAATAACATGTTTTCAATGTTAATAAAGTATTTACACTTTTATCCATTATTCGCCCGCAAACAGCTGAAATCCACAAACACCTGAGACGTCCTCTAAATGCTTATAAGTGCCTATTTTAATAATTCAAATACCAAATATGATTTAATATGCAATAATACGCAGAGTG
Organism: Alfaro cultratus; assembly: GCA_903066825.1. NCBI lineage: Eukaryota > Metazoa > Chordata > Actinopteri > Cyprinodontiformes > Poeciliidae > Alfaro > Alfaro cultratus. The sequence goes on along the minus strand of CAEFZX010023580.1, from coordinate 10,367 downwards.
AAAACTGCCTTAGTACAACAACAGAAACTAACATCCTCCGTTTTTTGATAAAATACATAAATAGACAAATTTCCCACATTATTTTGAGTCATGTTCCACAGAAAAGCAATAGTCGGTGGTCCTCTGTCATCATCCAGTGATGTTAATGGTGCAAAGCTTGGACTCAATAAGAAATACGTTTTATTAGTTTTATTGGGATTTCTTTTCCTAATAAAATTATTATTGTGACTTAGCTGTCTCATGATTGAGATCCACGTTTTCTTTTCATCAAAGTGGCAACGGAGTAAATAAAAGTAAGAGTAAAAAAAAACATTTAAATGGTCAGATTTTTCTCCAAAACAACTGGCTGAGGGAACTTTCTTTCAAAAAAAGTCAAATAACAGGAACATCCAAGCCCACTCTGGCTGTTCAGAAGAGGATTTGGGTGGGTTAGGTTAGTCAGAAACTTACCCAGAGTTTTACAGAAACAGCTCAGCTAAGCACAAAATTAGAAATTCATGTTTCAGATTAGGGGTCTAAATGCTTTTTGCCCTCACTTGAAGAAACATCCCCTTAATGAGACTGCAAAACAGATTACACAGAGCAGTGAAGGCATCTGTTATTAATTAAAACAAAACAAAAAAAACCCGACAAGCATTCCAGAGCAGCGGCAGCAGCAGCAACCCCCCCATCCGCACCGCCCACCCACCGTTATCTCTATCTGTTTTCCCTTCTTCTCTCTCCATTTCTGTCATCTTCACAAAAACTAAATCACCTTGTTGTGTGGGCGAAGGCCAACTGGAATGTTAAAAAAGACACACAAAAAAAGAGAAAAAAGGACACATGCCAACTACTTTTTTTGTCATCCCTCCAGTCGCTTCAGATTGTTGCTTTCACTTCTGTCTCTGTCTCACACTCAGACATGCACACATCCTCACCACAGAAACACAGACGAGACGGGATGGATCGAGGAGTTGGGGCATAAATAACAAAGAGAGAGAGAGAGAGAGGGGGAGGAAGATGGGTGTGGTGGAGGGGCTTTGAGGGGAGAGTGGGAAAAAGAGCCCAAAAGACGAACACTCTGAGGAACATGGAAAATCCCTGGTTCCCATGCCAAAAATCTGCCGCAGCAAAAACACGTGCAAACACAGAGACCCAGAGGAGCTGAGGGCCTGTAGGGCACTCAGAGCAAATCAGAGGGTTAGTGATAAAACTGATCGGGAAAAAATAACTCTCAGAAATCCTGCACTTTTCTGCCACTCGCATCACTTCCTATTAAAGTTAAAATAGAAAAGTGCAGCTCAGCTTTCCAAGAGGAGTAAAGTGAAGAAAAACTCATAAGTCAGTCTGTGTATGTTCTGCATTTTCTCCTGTTTTCACTTCTTGGGAAAATGGATGTTTTCCGATTTGCAAAAGATAAACTTTTTCTTACACCCAACCAAAAATGATGCATAATTACAGGAAATCCACAATGGTCAGACTTAACAACAAAACAAATTAGATTTAAAAGGATGCACAATTATGACCAATTCAGCACTTTGTTAAAGTAAATAGTAGTTTATTGCTTTTTCACAATTTTTTTTCATGCTACAACCACAAACTTATGTGTATTTTATTTGGAATTTTATGTGACTGACCAGAAAAAACAACTATACATGAGGGGAGTTTCCAACATTTTTTGTTTCTAACATTTTTCTTTTTTAGAAATACAAATCTGGAAAGTGTGACATGACCCCCTTTACACTGATATGCCTAAATAAATCCCAGGACAATCAAAAGAAAAAGTAGAAAAAGCCTTAAGAAGTCCTGATTCAGGAGACAGCAAACATGTGGAAGAAGGTGCTCAAACGAGATGAAGCCACTGCCCATCACCCTAAACACCCATCCCCTTTATGAAACATAGTGGTAGCAGCATCATGCTGTGGGGATGATTCAGCAGGGGCAGGGAAGCTGGTCAGAATTAATGGGAAGGCCTGTCACAATAACAAATTTTGCTAGACGATAAATTGTCCCAGAACTTATTGTGATAAACGATAATATAAGTAATATAATAGTAATAATGGTACAGTAATGCGAGAACACATTATTAAGGATCAATAACCTTTAAATTCCACTGAACATTTAAACACAGGAACTGGTAGATATTGTAAAATAAATTTTATTGTAAAAAAACAACAAGTACAATGAATAAGGAAGTCTCTGTAAACAAAATTATCTTTCAAAAAGAGGGCAAGTTGAGACCAAAGCACCAGACTGAATACTTCTATCATTCAGTTTTTGGTAAAAAGAGGGAGAAAAGAGAAAAACAATAAGTTAAGCGAATGAAAATTATTGAGTTTCTTTTAATTTATCATGCGATTAATTGATTTATTATTTATTGACAGGTCTATTAATGGAAGATGCATGGAGCCGAAAACCAGACAATCCTGGAAGAAAATTCTCAGAGGCTTCCATACACTAGATCGGAAGTATGACGATTTAGATCAGACCATGTTTAAAATAGTCTAGTCAAAGTCCAGGCCAAGAATGTTGTGCCAGGATTTGAAAATGACTGTGTACAGACAATATGACTGAGCAAATGGTAAGCGGTCTGTAATTGTATAGCAGCTGCCATATGCCGACGCCTCTGGCCACCACCAGCAGGCAAGGCGGTGACATGACTTACCCAAGGACACAACAGATGTTGCTCAAGGACACAACGTCAGAGTCGGACAGAGCGGGGATCGAACCAGCAACCCACCAATTATAGAACAAACTCCTACCACCGTTGCCACCAAAGACTCAGAGATGTACTTTTAGCAAAAACTGCCTCTACAAAATACTGAGTTGCGTGAAATGCAAATGAACGACTCTTGGCAGATTTTAATTTGTTAAAAAAAAATCTGTTTTCCTTACTTTTCCACCTTCTAAATAAATCAATAAAATCCCAAAACATGTCAGGTGAAGTTTGTGGAAAACATAAAGAAATTCAAAGTGTGTGAATACTTTTGCAAGGCACTGTAGTTCCAAACAGCAACACAACTCACAGTGCATGTCAACGGTTTCTCTTTCCTGCCCAATGCCTGCAAGTGACACAGTGGCTATCTATAGCCTAATCTATTTTCAGACCAGGCAGGCAGGACACAGTTCAGCTCATACTTAAACTCATGTAGTGTTAGAGGGAAAATGGCTAATCTACATTCAGGTCATGCACCAAATAATTACTTGGGGCCTGTTTTAGAAAGATGAGCTCTTGGTTTGAACGATCATGGAAGCACCCGAGAGCCTGGGAATCAGCCAGGATATTAATGCCGAGAGTCCAACTGTTGATCTGGAGGACGCAGAGGCAGACTGGGTGAGAGTGAGAGTGGAGGAAAGCTGGTTCCATCTTAACCGTGGGTTTCTTGTAAGGCACAGCGACTATTTCCGAGCTCTCTTTCACTCAGGGATGAAAGAAAGCCAGGAAGAGGAGCTATATCTGAGAGGAGGAGTGCACGCAAGAGGTTTCCTTATTGCGCTTGCTGTCTGCAGGGATGAGAATCCTCCCATCAGGGACCCAGAAGAGCTTGTTGAAGCCGTAGAATGCGCTGCTTTCCTGCAGATTCCCACTTTGACTCGGCATCTTTGCGACATCATAGACTCTGATAACTGCCTCTTGCTGTACCACGCGGCTTCCATCTTCGGAGTGCACAGACTGTTTCAGAACGCCGCTCTCTTTCTTTGTGATGCTTTTGATGACCTCAAGGAAGCAGCAGAAAGCACAATTCCCGAAGAGATGCTCAAATACTCTCAAACGCTCTCCCCTGCTAGTTATATCGCTATAGGGACCCATACGCCATCAATGGAGCTGTTACAGGACTCTTTCAGGGTTGTTTGCTTCCTTGATGAAAAGGAAGGGGAGTGGAAGCATCTGACAAACCTGCCAACTCTTTGCAGTACCTCCAGGGCTGGGGTGGCCGTGCTTGACAATCGGCTGTACATTGTTGGAGGAATTTACGGCTATGGCAAAGACACAGTGGACAGAAGCTTCTGTTACAATCCAGATTCAGGGTTATGGACAACTCTTCCAGGTCCACAGCAACCAAGATACGACTTTACACTGCTAGGGCATGAGGGACGCCTATATGCCATTGGTGGAGAAGCTCAAAAACAGATCATTTCCACAGCAGAGAAGTACAACGCAGCAAAGGGAGAGTGGACGTTTATCCAACATGCACCCAGACCTGTAGCATCAGCAGCTTGTGCTGTTGCTCGTCAGCGAATGTTTGTTTGCTTCTGGAAACCCCCTGACACTACAGATATCTATGAGTACATGCCACTAAAAGATAAGTGGAGTCTCACCACCACCATGATCAGACCGCAAAGCTATGGCCACTGTATGGTGGCCCACAGGGACAATTTGTATGTGATGAGGAACGGGCCTTGCGATGACTTCCTGCGTTGCCTGATGGACTGCTACAACATTACGACCGGTCAGTGGACTGCCATGCCCGGACATTACATAAACAGCAAAGGGGCGCTGTTCACTGCGGTGACAAGAGGGGACTCTGCGTTCACAGTGAAGCACATGTTGACTCTTGAATACACTATCACGGCAAATGGATGGAAACCCCACAGGCAGATGAAGGGATTCCCAAAGAGTGGTTCACTATGGACTTGTCTACTTAGACTCCCCAAGACCGGACCAGTTACACCAGAGCTGGATGTGGATGAGAGACAAAGAGAAATTGCTTTGCCAGACATTTCAGAAAGATTTGTGGATGCTATACAACAGATGTGAAGTTACTCCAACTGTCCTATAATGATTAAAAGTCTAAGAGATTAAAAATATTGGAATACTTCTGGACATTTTTGACAGATAAATGCTCTTCACACATTCACTTACCCACATACACAACACATACACATAAAGATGTGCTGACACTAAGGATTTGGTCTGATTAGTAACAGCTGCTTCTGTGGTTTAGATCAGGAAAGGCCGCTGTGTCTGTGTGTGTAAAGTTCAAAGGGGTTGATGGGATGTTCTAAGCCTCTCATTCTCTGCCATTTTCCCAAAGTCACACTGGGCCAATTCAGGAACCAGTAATTTCCCGGTCAACACAAAGGCCTACCACTCACACACTCCTGAGCAATTGCTGCTTTAGTGTGCGGTCGCTTGTTTCTGTGACTTATAGGCTTATAAACAGCGTAGGATTTTTCTTCTTGCTTGTTTCAGTTAAATAAAAGCAAATATCATTAGGTTTGCATTATATTTGTGATAGTAATGTCTATTATTACAATGCCTTGCAAGAGTATTTACAGACCTTGAATGTTGTTACTGCTTGTAAAGTTACAATAAAAATGACTGAATAACTCAAGTGGAGGAAAAATTACACTTCATTTTCAAATGTAAAACATACAGAAGGTATTTGAGATAATTGCCAGGTGACTTCATTGATGGATAAACCAACCTTTGACCTAAACTGATAGACTGACTAATGGGAGCAAATATAAAAATAAAATAGGCAGTAAGACCAAGATAAAGCAAACATGACAGCTCGAAAGATATAAATAGTATAAATATAATAAATAATGCAACATAAACAGAACGAACAGTACAAACAGTATGTCCCACCATTTAAACTTTCTGGTTAGTATCCATACGACTGAGTTTGAGCTATTTTGCAAAGATAAACTAAAACAAACATTAAACTCTGAATTTGCACACACCGAAGACAACCCACCAAATTGCAAAATACTTATTTGTAATACATTTTAAAAAAAAAACCTAATATCCTTTTGTATTTATTTTATAATTATACACTGATTTTGTTATTCTACTCCTAATAAATGGCAACAAAATATAAGGAAGTTCGTAGTTTTAATGTTAAGACGATTCAAGGGATGTGCAAAACTTTTGCAAGACACTAATAAGTGTCACTGAAGAATTTAATGATTTTCAGTGAACCTTCCCTCTGATTTAAATTCAGTTTCTGGATGTCAGTGCTATCTGCTAAATTTAAAATCTCCTAATTCTTTGCTTTACTTTGATGGAACGGGAACAGCCGGCAATAACTTACTGTTCTGGGTGGTGGTAGGTCAGGAAGGCTCTTCTGTGGCACTGGGACAAATTTTGCTGCTTTTCCATTGACAAGGGCGTCCAAGTGGTCATCTGCTACACAGATGCACAGAAGGAGGAAAAAAAAAAAAGATTAGTGCGTATTATCTCAAATCTTGTGCTTATATTGATTATTTTAATTTTTAAAACTTGTGGGAAATCAAATAACTTGAGCATTATGCAAATATAGACTCAGTATATTTTTTTTTTTATCAAGCACTCAATCTCCAGATGTTTCGCTACTCTCCTATGAAATAATGCTTTCTGGAAGTCCTTCGAGAACAGAACCTTCTTTGTTCAATCACAGATAACAAATAAAAAAGCCATATGTAGAAGCCTTTTGCATGATCGGATCAATTGCACTTCCAGAAAACTGTTCAGAAGTACTGAGGTCGACTGGCGATTAGCCCTGCCAACTTGCTACTCTATTGCCCCTCTAAGCTTTATATAAAAAAAAATTAGAATATGGCCAGAGCTTAAATTAATGCTGTAAATATTTTATCATATAGTTTATAGCTAATATAAGGTTGCAGTCTACATCTGAGATGACAATATGTGAGGCTAAACTATTCTTACAGCTTGATTCCTACCTATTTTATTAATTTATGAAGTAATTAATGCCTTTAGAAGTAGACGCCCCCTATTGGTGGTTGTAGGACATAGCAGCATAACCTCTCGCCAACTCAGCATAAGCAGCAACTAATGTTATTGGTAACACTGTTGCAACAAAAGAAAGAATAAAATAACAGGAAAAACTTGATCTCCATTGACTCCATTTATGAAAAAGCTAGCAGGAACACTGTAGCACAGCTATCTGAAACAGGAAGTTAGAAAAGAAGTAACCTAACACGCCCTTCAGCTGTAGTTTTAAAAGTTGCATATTTTTGCCATGTGGAATCTATTTTAAGTGAACGATTATTGTAGTAAATGTGTTCATTAAATGTCAGTATTAATGAGAACTTTCACTAATAACTTTGGTTTGATGTTGATAAATAATAGCCTCAGTGATTACAGTTTATAACACTGCAGGAATTTATGAGAAGCTACAGCCATCTCAAAGTGTGACTGGCACATCCACAGGAAGTCATCCACTGGACACTTTATTGGGTACATCTTCTAGCAAAAATTTGTAATCCTCTTTTTGCCGTTGATTAAACAATATGGACACATTCTTTTTCTGGAATATTCTGACATGCAGCAATAATTAGGTGGGTTGAAGTGTTTAAATTCATGGTGGAAACACCATTTAATGGCCACCAATAGCTTGAAGTTTTGACACAAAGCACGATGAATCCTTACTTTTATGTTTTTCGCAACAAATTTTGAGCCTAGTATCTGAATGTTGTCCAGCCCATCGGATCAGAAAATGTTTTTCCTATTTTTTGTTGTTTAAGTTCAGTGAGCCTCTGTAAATTGTAGCCTCCGTTTCCAGTTATTAGTCTACATGAGTGATACCTGGAATAATGTTCTGCTGCTGTAGCCTCTCTACTTCAAGGTTCAACATGTCAGATGTTCAGTTAAGAGATGGTATTTTGCATTCCTTGGTTTTAATGAATGGGCGTTTGAGATACAGTTCCCATCTTATTATCTCAAACCCGTCTGCCATTCTCCTCTGACATCAACAGTTGAGGTTCAAAGACACCAAGTTAAGTTGCATTACTTACTGCCCCTAGAAAAAGGTGCTTAGCCCCTTTCTTTCTCATAGGCATTTGAAGATTTTTAGATTAAAACAAGCGTCTGCTGATCATGAAAGCTCTACTCTCACATCTCAGCGTTCCATCAGTTCTGTAAAAGAAAACTTGTGGCTTTTCTAGTGCTGCCGCTGAATGTAAGTGTTAAATCTGCTTCTTGCTCAAACCACATTCTTCATCGCCGTCCAAGCAAAACAGGTCCGTCTCAGATGGTGAGGAGACTTCGAAGAAACAGACAGGAAATGGTGCGTGGGAGGAGGACGGGTGAGGGGGTGCCTCTGCTTGCAGCAGCTTATCTTTGCTATTCATTTGACTCTAAATTAAGCTTGAGATGTGATAATGCTGTGTTTGTCTGCACTGTTCAGACCAAACAACAACACATAAACAATACAAGAGTCCTTCAGGTGAGAGCTTTTCTTTTAAAGCTTCATCACAAACATTCCTTTTAAAGCTAAACATTAAACAAGATGAATTTGATAAAAAGGTCAAAAAACAAAAAGATAAGTGATGTCTAAAACTCAAAAAAATATACAAAACTGAACAAATACTATAACACTGCTTCTTAAACAGTGCTGTGAAAAATTGCAGCAATTTATTTTTTTTATGTCACACTTTACTATTTCATATTTAATATTTTGAACACTTTAGATGTGATTTTACTGGTGTGGTTTGGTCACAAACTGATTCTCCTCCAGAATTTTCTTCTAGAGTTTTCAGCAAGTCGTCCAGACAGAATATTGTCCCAAAGAGGTTTTATTTATTCATTTATTTTTTGCCAAATGCGATCCTGATCTTTGTGGCCAGCCATGGGTCTGGCTCTTGAACTCTCAGTATCTTTCTTATCATTGAATCATTAACACTAAACTTAATACAGAAAAATGACAATAGCAGAACTTTAGATGTTGTAGGTTCTGTTGTGACCCCCTGGATGAGTCGCTGATGTACTTGGGAGTAACTTTGGTAGACCAGAAATTCCTGAGAAGGTTCACCAGTGATTCATGTGCTTTAGAAAATAGCACCGTGTGGTTTGGAGTAGTACCAAAGCCTTACAAATGCCTTGTTCGCATTTCCAGCTTGACAGATTTCAGTTAGTTTGCTTCTTATCGGTTCTGTAATTTCTTTAGATCAGGGCACGATGTGTCAGTTTAATGTGATGAAGCCTACTTCATGTTGTCAGAAAGGTTTTACTGAAGTGATTTCCTGCATCTACAGGTCAGTAAAGTGTGGCAAGTAAATACAGCATTCCAAAAAAGTTGCTAGAACAGTTAACTTCATGAGTTTACATTTACCTTTTCACACTGTTCTATTTAAGGAAATAAAATCCTCATTTCAATACTCTACTTTGTATCTACTCTTGAATTTATTAACTGATTGTTAGATTACTACAGCTATGATAGAACGAAAGTACACACCGTTATGGTGTGAACTTTATGGCTTCACTACTTAAATGGTCTTCACAGGTCTGCATAAATATAAAAATAAGATTGAATTTTTCCCAGTGACTTGTCACCTTTTAGCAATAAAACATTTCACATCTCTTACCTTTGTCATCTTTGTCTTTTCCAGAAACAACCACTTTGTTCATGTAGATGTATTCCTCATCACCACCTGCGTAAAACAACAACAACAAAAAGCGGTTAACGGTTTCACAGGTGGAAAGATAATCTCAGACCACACAAGTTTCCAACCCAACAAAAACACGAGCAGTTTGACGTAAGGATCAATGTAAAGACAAACAGACGGAAAAAAAAAAACAAGAACCAGAAAAATAAGACCACTGTTCAGATGAAAAATAAGTTGTCCCACATTTCAGAATACTTAAAGCAAGACACAACAATAAAAACAAAAGTATTTGTACAGTTTTGAACCATTTATTCCAAGTTATTGTATGCAATCCATGGCGGTTTTAAAGAAAAGTCACAGTTAAACATTTGGTTTGACAGATTAAGACCCAGATTACTGTAAGCATATTTGCTCTGTGCTTTCCTTAAAACCCTGATATCCGGATTTCACAGGGAAAAGTCCCCAACATTCAGTAAGCCACGCAAGTCTGGCAAATACGTTCCAACATAGGATGTGTCTGGACCCGGCGCACTATTTCTTTAACTGAACTATTCATAGACATAAAAACCAGTGAATTAAGTGTTTGGTTTTTTTATATGTGAATATTTCAAGTGAAAAGACAACAGAACATTTCAGGCAATCAAGACAAACTGGTCTGGTTCTGAATGTCTATGTTTTAAAGTAACTGTACCAGACATTTAGGTTACTGAAAACATTAAAACATCTCTAAAAAAGTGTTCCACGTGTTCAGTTTGTAGCTGCATAGTAATACCGTATTTTCCACACTATGAGGCGCACCTAAAAACCTTAAATTTTCTCAAAAGCCGAAAGCGCCTTTTAATCCGGTGCGCCTTATATATGGACCAATATTGAGCCACAACAGGTCTCCCAACTACGGTAAGCAGCCGCTGACTTCATTTTCCACCGTAGAAGAAGAAGCGCGCGGTGCATGCTGGGATATATGACTGCGCGAAGCGTGCCGTTTCATTTCCATTTGTGTGTTTGTGTAAAGACCCCAAAATGGCTCCTTTTAAGAGACGCGCTTACGACGCAGAGTT
>CAEFZX010023577.1:0-11637 GCA_903066825.1 Alfaro cultratus | reverse complement strand
CCCCTTCCTGTCAGCCTACTGTTGTGGAAAATGCGAGCCACTAGCGCCGCAAAAAAACTCTTCGGAGGAAAAAAAAAAAAAAATGTTTCAACATAATTCCCTTTTGTGTAGTGCAAATTATATTGTGCTTTAAGAATTTGTAAAGTATATAAAACATTTATGTTTAGGTCTGTGCAGTAAGAGAAACTGGGATTTTGAAGCTGCTAACATGGGCTAACATGGGCAATACAAATAAACTTTATTTGGCATGTTGCTAGACAGCAACAGTCTGTAACTCTTCTAGCCAATCTTTCTTGTCCTGTCTGATACTTTGTTTTTCTACCCTCTACACAACCTGCTGCCACAAATTTAAAAGTAGTGGGATTTTTCAAGCTAATTTAGCCAAACAAATTCATGCTATCTAGAGTTTTGTAGGACAGTTTTTCTATAATGTTGCTACAGGCCAAGTGTCTACTCCTGTGTTTGCTTTGTCATACTTTTAAAAGTGGAGGAAATCTCTAATTTATCCAATTTGCTCCATCATGGGAAGTATCACCATTAATATTTTATTTCATTTGAAAGAGGAAGGCAAAAAACGAAGGCTGACGTGAGCCAGTCCTGTTCCTGCCTGCTTTTTTTTCTTCCCTTCCATTTAATCTGCGTTTTTTTAATGAAGAGGAGAAAAGCGAGAACAGTGGAAAGAAGGAGATGTCAAGAATGAGGTCGGCCACCCCCCTGACGGGGTCAAACTCAAGGGGTTAATACCTGGTGTCCGACACTGCACATAAACTCCGCTGAGCTCATCACACTAATTAAACAGACACACATCCTCCCGGAGCTCCGATGGCCAATCGCTGCCAGCTAAAAAAGCAGTCCATTCATGGAGGTTGGCAGGGTTTGCATGTAGGGTGGGCTGCAGAAATGCTACCTGCCCTTCCTCAGTTTGATTAATGCGAAGAACAATGGTGCTCTTGTGGCCCGTCAGCCTCACTCCACTTGGTTCTGGTTCAGCGCTCGAAGAGAGGGGACTGCATGTCCCAAACTCATGCCCCCTAAATGTACCAGCGCCGAGCTTTACAACTTTTACAACGTCGTCCCTCAACCCGTTCATCATACAGAATGACAATATGACTCCTAGTTATTAAATTATTGCCTTTAGTATTTATTTACAGTATCATACAACTTAAACACAAAGAAATAAATTCATTTAGGCGCTTTTGGAATAAAAAGACTTCACTTTTTCAACCTTCTGTAGCTTATCTGATAGTCTGGTAGACTCAGTTTGAGTAGGGACCAAAACTGAAACATTTCTTACATTTTCTGTTGTTGCAGTTGTTTATCACATTGCACTGAGTCAAGGCATCCAAACTAATTAAAAAAATCTGTTCCCCTTCTCACCTGTGGTGGCGCTGCACCAAAACCAAAATGGACCAGCATGTTTGTTTGGGTTGTATTTACCCAGAATGCCCTACGCTGTAGTCCACTTCCTGCTTTTGGAGTGTTCTGTGGTCCACATATCCATTCAAACCACATAAAAGTCCACTTCGCCTACAAACACGGGTCTCAGTTCGGTTGGACAAGAGTTAGTACTTTTGTTCAATTACACATTCTCACCTCCCCAAACAAACCAGACTTTCTAGCCAAACAAACTGGAGTTCATTTAAGGCAGAATGAAACTAAACTACATGCCCAGGTTGATTCTTGATTTGGCAGTCGCTGTTCTGTCAGGGAGGCGGAGAACACATTTTTATTTATAGCAAAATGTCACAAGCTATTACCGTAATGTCTCATTTGTTTGTCTTACCAACATTTAAATAGAAACATCACATGAAAGTTAAGTGAAGCTCTCAGTCTGAACGCTGCTGCTTCTCTTTTCTCTTCAGAAAGTTTTATCAACAATGTCAAAGCATCTTTTCTTGTTGTGGAGGAGTTGAACGGCGGCCTCGCTGTTACATTCAGGGGGATAAAGCCGTCAGCGCCGTCTCTCTAAGGGAGTGACAGCATGTCAAAACTTGGACGAGATAATTAATTGCAGCACTTCCCTGAGCTGCAGGCTCAGCTGGGACTTCACCAGTGCTTTGCCAGGAAACTCAGCTTCAGCCATAACAAAACAGGGAGACAAATTGAGCCACCTGCATGTCTGCACAGCCTGACAACTCATCTCACTTGCAAATTCGAAGTGTTTTACACCCCGCACAAAGGAGTCCACAGAGGCAGGGCCGCGTCTCACCAGCTTTAAGGTTTGACGGGTCTTCATGCCGCTATGTGACACTTTAAAAACAGAGGAGGCTGGGAAAGGGCCTGCACAGTTCTGATATGGTGATAGGCTGTGTGGCTAAATGGATCGGAAAAGTTTTTCCCAGCCAATTCAGCTTAAATATCAAGTTTAAGCTTAAATATCAAGTTTGAATTTGTAATTTAAAGGGGCAGTGTTCTGTAAAATCAACTTTTTTTTTTGTTTTACATCATGTTATTACGGAGCCCCTGAGGGGACATGGGGATTTTTTTTTCTTTTACGTTCCCTCGCAAAACGTTTGCGTTCCCTCGCAAAACTTTTGCGTTCCCTCACAATACTGTACTGATCAGTTATGCGGCATAATTGAATACTGTAAGCCTTTCTTACGGTGGCCGCCGTACTTTCTGCTTTAATATAAGGTTATGTGAGGTTTTTCCATGAATGTTAATATCTCTTTGTGAAATATCTGAAGTTTCATATATTTTTCTTTAGGATAGAAAGGAACCAAAAACCTATGATATAAACAGAAACGTTCCGTAAGTAAGAAATAAATAAAAATACATCCTAATTTGGATTATTTCTGAGTTATTATCGCGGGTAATACGTCATCTGACAGTTTTAATTGTGTCTCTGTTGTGTTTGTAGTCTGAATGGTTTAAAGGGCTTTCAGTGCAGATCCATCTCAGCCTTAACAGACACAAACATGCAGTAAAAAAATCAATTTTAATCAGTGTTTTGCACCAAAGACTTAATAATAATAAACACGTTTTCGGTGAAAACGTTATTATTATTGATATGACAGGAGAGGCTTTGACACCTGGGTGGTGGGCGTGTCGATGTGGGCGTGACGTCATCAGGTATGAATTGAAGGTCACTGGCTGCTGGCTTTGTGTGCATGAGGAAGTGGTGAGCGGGTTGGTGAGTCCTTGCAAAGTTTGGAGCACGATAATCAAAATGGAATAAATTGATAATTGTGACAGAACAAAGAAGTGGTTTGGAGTTGATTGATACACTGACAGAAGAGATTCCCCGAGTTAACCCAATGCGGCCCTTTACCACCATTAGTTTGCCGTGTTTTATAATCATAAAACATGTTTATTATTATTAAGTCTTTGGTGCAAAACACTGATTGAAAATTGATTTTTTACTGCATGTTTATGTCTGTTAAGGCTGAGATGGATCAGCACTGAAAGCCCTTTAAGCCATTCAGACTACGAACACAACAGAGACACAATTAAAACTGTCAGATGACTAATTACCTGCGATAATAACCCAGAAATAGTCCAAATTAGGATGTATTTTTATTTCTTTCCTACTTACGGAACGTTTCTGTTTATATCATAGGTTTTTGGTGCCTTTCTATCCTAAAGAAAAAGATATAAAACTTCAGATATTTCACAAAGAGATACTAACATTCATGGAAAAACCTCACATAACCTTATATTAAAGCAGAAAGTACGGCGGCCACCGTAAGAAAGGCTTACAGTATTCAATTGTGCCGCTTAACTGATCAGTACAGTATTGCGAGGGAACGCAAAAGGTTTTGCGAGGGAACGCAAAAGAAAAAAATTTCCCCATGTCCCCCAGGGGGCTCCGTATGTTATAATGTTATTCCCTCATCCAAAACATACCTGGAGTGTAGCCTTGATTCTGTGGAGAATGTTTTATAAATACTTTAATCCCCCATGGGAATCAATCAGCTGTGCAAACTTCTGCTCCTTCAGACTAGCCAGCAGCAATTAGCAAGCACCTACAAGATCGAGGTCTGTAGGCGGACCAGAGTTCATTTGTTTTGGGAGGTGTATTTACACCTCCCAAAACAAAAATGTTTAACATCTAAATTAAAAATGTTTTTAGGGCTTTGTTTTCACTTAATAACAGACAATTTAACATCTCTACTCTTCAATGGTACATTTGAAGATCAGCTGATCCGAAGGTGTCAGACTGTAAGCGAAGATGGCGTAAGTGATTTGAATCGTTTAACAAGCGGGCCGACAGGTTGCACAGACATCATGTCTTACATCAGTCTGCAGCTCTGACTCTTATCTGACTGTTGTCATCGTCTGTGAAGCCACCAGTTCAAAGAGGAGCTGTGAATGGGGAACCAGTCTCTCCAACACACTGGCAGACTTTGAAAAGCTCAGCCCAAACGTTCAACTCTCTCCCCTCAAACCTGGGCTTGTTTAGCTGCTGGCAGCCGCTGGCAGCAGTCAGATGTTTGCCAGCTGAGCTGAAGTGTGCCCACAGAGCACACACTGCAGCGACCAGAACCGCATGCCCTCACCTTGTCTACCTTGGCGCTTTTTGAGTTTGATGGGTGGGGGGAAAAACCTATCCCTCTGCAAATGAGAAGTCAAGTGCCAGACAGCATATTTATACATCTTAATTAGCAATAATGACTCCCAGCACCTGCCAGCGAGCTGGTGCCAGTGGTTACTGTGTTGTGTTGACTAGACTGTGTGTCTGCTGTTTGCCTGCCACTTACAGCACAATTACATTACAAATTGAAACTGTTTGCAGCAGCAAGAATGTTCCTGAAATCCACCCCGAATTATAACTCGGCATGCTTCCGATTTATGAATAAGGAGGCGGAACAAGAGCTGGCTTCAAACTTTATCATAACCAGATTTTAAAGGGGATCTATTATGCAAAATTCACATTTTGCATATTTTCGTTGTACTTCCGTTTGGGTCTCAGCAGCTTCTAAAAATATAATCCAAGAATACAATCCATCATTTGATAATAAATTTACAAAATATAGAAAAAATACAAACAAAAAGCACATCAACAAAAGTATTAAAGAACTTATTATTCAAAATTAGCATTTTGTTTTTGTACTTCCATTTTGCTTCTAAAAACAACTTCTAAAAGCGCTTAAAAAAAACAAACAAAAAAAACATCCAGGGTGTTTTTGCCAATAATATTGATTTTTGATGTCTGAAAAAGGAATCGTTTCAGAAACCTCTTGAATGTAATGTCACAAAACAGCACCTAGCAACCCCAGTAGAGTTCCACTCGTTACCTAGCAACCCCAGTAGAGTTCCGCCCGTTACCTAGCAACCCCAGCAGAGTTCTGACATGTTTGGTCAGCTGGTTTTACTGCTCTATGTGCTGTACAATGGCTACTGGAAAAGACAACTGTTTTGCTGTTGTCTTACAATCCAGAAACCACTCACTGCATTCTTGTTGGTTGTACAGGAGGCACAACTTCTGCTTTTCAAACATGAATTGTTGTATAATTGTGCATCTGTTTGCAGCCATTTTGTTGTGCTAGTGTAAACGTTGAGTTTGAGAGACGTGGCCACCAGCTTATTTGGATTTAAGAGTGACAAGATGCCCTAAAACAGTTTATTCTGAAACTGAGCACACTAATATCTCATTATCTAGGATGTTGTTTTGTATATATTTATATAGCTTATAGATCTAACCATAACATATTCAAGGAAGCATTATAGGTCACCTCTAATCAACCAACTGTGGCATTTTAAGGTATATATCCGATTTAATCTTTGGTTTAAATCACACCAGAATGAAGTCAAAATCAGCACATCCCCAAACCATAAAAAAACAACTCAGATTTCTTTACCGTGAAATAAGCTGTAGCCATCCTCTCTGACGTCTGGATTTATGGCCTGGTAATTCCCCTCTGGAGTAATTTGGCTGGTACATCTGCAGCTTAGCAGCATTCCTGCAGAGCTCTCCTGCGCTGTGAAGTCAGGAGATGACTGATTGATTGATTGTATTACTCCAGTTTTAGCATGGCTTTAGCAACCTATAGCAGTGATGTTTTAATATGGCCCGTTCACTGAGCCGTCTGCATGCCTCTAGGTTGGCCTGCTGGGAATGCCGCAAATAACGGCTGGAAAGTAAACCTTTCAAACATAACATTCAGACAACTATATATGTAGACATACTGTATATGTGTGTGTGCTAGTACATGTAAAAAAAAATAGAATATGCAATATTTCTTGCCAGTCATCTTTTGCATTTCTTAAGATTATGGCTTTCAAGTAAACCCAAAATTCAATGTCTCAAAAATTTAGACCAGCCCAAACTGATGTTTTAAGCACAAATGTCTGGCATCTGAAAAGTATGTACATTTCCATGTTACCTGGTTGGGCTCCTCTTGCATGAATCAGTGCATCAGGACACCTGGCCTGTGGTTCTGCCTGGATGTAATGGAAGTCCAGGGTGCTTTGATAGCAGCCTTCAGGTCATCTGCTTCCTTGGGTCTGGATCTCTCATCTTCATCTTGACAACAGCTCATAGAATTTATTTAACACTGACCTTAACGAGGTTGAAGGTCAGGGGAGTTCGCTGACCAATCAAGAACAGGAGCGCCATGGACATTGAACCAGCTTTTGGTACCTGGAAAATAAAACCCGCATCTCCATAAAGTTTGTCAGTAGATGGAAGCAATGCGTTTACCGTTGGACTTCAGAAAGCCCAGCGAACCAGAACAAGCAGCTTACTTGTAGGCCCAACATCACTGACTGTGAAAACTGAACCCGCGACCTCAAGCAACGCGGCCTAAATATTTAGCTTGCTATTTAATTTGCATACCTGCTAACTAAATACTTTCCAAGCTAAATATTAAACTTTTAATATTTTCAAACTAAATATTTATTTTCCAAACTAAATATTTAGCTTGCTCACATAACATTTAGTTTCCTAGCTAAAACAATTGCTAATGTGAAAATTAGCGGAAGTGGACTATCACAATAAAAGCTAGGAATTGCTCATGTCTACTGATAAACTCCTGCTGCTGACGAGAACAGATCGCTTCAGTCGACCTTCAAGTAAAGTTTTCTTTTCCATTTATTCTTGTCGTCTCGGCATGTCTAACAGGTTAGCCGAAAACACGTAATGTGCCGTTTTAACGGCTAAACAGACGTTTACTCACGGATCGACAGCAACAACTTCTGCTCAACATCCGCCACTGCGGTCAACCACTTCCGGTTCATGTTTGATTCAGTTTTAAATTGCTTTAGTTTAGAGCAACTATCAACGTTAAAGACTTCGTTTAGTAGAAATGTGATAGAAGAAATTAATAAATAAATAAATTAATAAATAAATAAGGGCGATAAAACCTTTTCTGTGACGGATTCACGCTTGTCCCACATCGGAACAGTTTGGTTTTGTTGACGTGACTCTGCGTACCAGTAATGGCCTCTGCAGGTTCTCGCTGTAACGGTTAATGGATGATGTCATATCCAGAAATATTTGGTTGAAACGCCGAATAAATTTCCCCATCGCGAAATTAATCAAGTTTGCTACTTTAAGTATTAAGTATTGCGCGTAGGTATTTCAGATTCCCAAGCTACGTTTTCGGTGGAATACTTTAAAAATAAGAAAATAAATATGCAAATTTTCTTCTCATCTGTGAATACAGAGTCTCAAATAGGCAGGAATCTACTATGCTGGCTAAAACATGGAAGTTTCAGCCAGTCTTACTTGGTCTATAAAAAATATTACAGACACAACATAAATAACTATTTCGAAATCTTTTTCAAAGTTAAGGGAAAAATATGGTATGTCTAAAAAGCCATTCCAATTTCTCTGGCTTGGATTCATTGAGGACTTTGCTGATGAAAAACAACATTCTCATGTTGGTGTTGACAGATCAGCTCTGTAGGATAAAGTCTCTTTTTAAACGCACCATGTCTTTTTTATTTTAGTTTCCATCATAAATTTCCATCTGGACTGAGATCCAGATTGTTTTCTGGCCACACAACTGAGCTGATCTGCCTGTTTTGAAGAAAACCTTTAACATTCTTAGTGGACAAATCTGTTACGACCCATAAAAAATAATTTCACCATCAACAAATAGAAATAATAATCAATCAATTACTGGTGGATCTGTGATCTCTTCTGAGTTATTTTAAATGGCACCAAAAACAAACGCTCCAGCATCTTCTCCTTGGCTATGCAGGCTAAGGATTCGTCACTAAATCCCAGTTTTCGTTCCATCATCATGACTGTGCCGCTTTAGCTCTCTGGAACTTTGTTTTCCTCTGTTTAGCAGTCAACTCCTGCTTCTGTCCATCTGTCTTCCATTTCTTTTATTGTGTAATTTCTATTTTCATAACAGATTAGTAAAATGTTTTCCTTCATCTATACTGCGTGTTCCGATTTGGTTTGGACATGTTGATAATTTGAGACCCAGCTGACTGGGAAAATCCGGGAACTTTTTACCACTGTGCTGATTTACACTTCTGGGGGAGTTTGTTTCAACTGAAATGACCGTTATTTCTATTTAAGGTCTCGTCAGACTCATTTACATGATCAGACGTGCTTGTTTTGGTTTAAAACAGCAAATTAAACAGTGAATTCATATTTCTCCCTTTATTTGGTAGTGGCAGGAGGACATCTGCTGTTGCTTATGGTGCATATGGTTCACATCTTCATCACTGGTCTTATTTTATCAGCTGTGATCCAGTGTTTGTGTGAACAGATCTCTCTTAAAGATGAATTTGGGATCTCGAATAATCTAACCTGCATTAATAAAAGACAAATTAGTAGCAAAAATGAAACTGAATAAGTAAAACCAACTGCATACTTAAATACTGTAATCTACAGGATTACAGTATTTAAGAAAATTAAAAAAACTAAAACTAAAGAAGAATTCAACAAGTAAAACAAAGGCACCTCAATAAATCAGAATACTATTGAATGTTTCAACTAATTTCACCAAAACAAAAAAAACAACAATGTAGATTAAACACAAATTGATTCTTTCAAACCTTTATTTGTTAATTATGATGATTTTTCTGCTTACAGCAATTTAAGATTAGAATATTACATCAAAACAATACAAAATAAAACATTTTTAATACAAAAGTGTTTAATATCTGCTTACAGATTGTTGTTTTACAACAGTTTCTTCTCTCTAAAGTTAATATCTATAAAAATGTTTGAAAAAAAATAAAACATGTGGTATTAAGGGGCAATTTTTTTTTTAAAAAAAAACATTTAAATCAGACATTTAAAAATGTAATGTTTGAGTTTCAAAAGTTTAAAATTTGCTAGAAAACAACTCAAAAATGTTGAGATTAATTTCATTGCTATTCAAGAAGAAACTTGTAAATTTCAGTTTCCAAAGTCAAAAATTTGCTTGAAAAAATTGATTAAGTTGTTAAGAAAAACAACTCAAAATTTTAAGATCAATGTCAGAATTTTCCTAGACAAGAGTTTCAAAGTAAAAAATGTGCTTTGAAAACACTAAAATGTTGATTTTTGGAGCTTAGAAATTCAAAAGTTTTTTGACAGAAACTGTTTTGTATCTACAATGGCCTGAATACACCGCCGTACATAAAAGCATCTCTTTATTTATTCAATAAGCAGTTAAAAATAGTTAAGCATCTTAGTGTAACAAATTTTAAATTTTTAGAAAGTTTAATTTACATGTTTAAAAATGTAAGAGAAAGAAAATAAGTTAGCTTTAGCCCTAATTCTTCTGTCTGTATCCTTTTTGTTTACCTGTTGACAGATTCTCCTTTTACTGGCTGTCATCTGGCTTTTTGTTCACCAGACGTGTGGCACCTATCAAAGTCAGACAATAGCATCAATAAAAGACAACGCTGGTGTGTATGACACCTGATTTACCTCCAGAGATGAGCCAACAAAGCCTCAGATGAGGGCGGGGTCCGCCCCTCCTGGGAGTCTGAAGGGTTAACCTCGACATCTGGCCCTCCATCATCCAGCAGGTCTGCCTTCCTCCCTGCAAACACCTCATCCATCTGCTGAGTTTCTCCATGATGCTGCAGACGCGTGCGGTGTGACACCGATCCCCGTCCCGACGCCCATCCATATTTAAAGGGCCACGCCGCCGACCTGTAGGCGGCCCTTTCTGGCACGCGTCGCCTCTCTTGTACCCTCACAATTTTACACAGCGTGTTTGTTTGATATTTCCTCAGATTACTAGAAGGTGATACATAATGGACAATGAGCTAATGGGCATCAGCTCAGCAGGCCCTCAGGCGCCACGTGCCGCCGCCGTAAAGGAGACGGGCGCTGTGAAATCCAATCGGTCAACCTGTGAGGATGACTCCCAAGTTCAACAGGTGACACCTAAATAAAAGCCCTAATTACAAGCAGTCTCTGTCAGGGAGACACTGGAGGTCAAACTCGTTTTCATTTCAAGTTTCTAAATGTCCTCAAAGGGCCGGCTGTAGCAGAATCTAATGACAAAATCCATTAAACTGTTAAAATATTAATAAATAGCTGTCTCTGCATTCAATTAGTCCTTTTACCAAGTACTTCTGTTCTAGCTTCTACCACAAATATCTTATTACACTTGAAATAAGACAAAACCAACTTACAAGCAACTTTTCAGCATAAAATCTGAGCTTGTTTTAGGTCAATAGTTCCTTAACACTGATGAGAAAGTGCTAATTCTGGGCCCTGAGCCGTTGCCTAGCAACGCCAGCCAAGCCCAGCCCTTCACCTAGCAACCCAGTTCTAATTCCACTGGCAGATTATTTCACTTAAAACGTTGAAAATATGTCATGTTACAAAACTTATGCTTTTTGAGTGCGAGAAGAGTTAATCTAAAGTTGATTGATCTTATCAATCAAGTAACGATTAATTAGTAAACATCCATGTTCTTAAAAACTTGAGTTTTCTCTTGTATCAAAAGGGACGGTCGCCTTTTCATAACATAGAGGGGAAAAAAATTTCACATTATGAAAAAAAAAAAAAAAAAAACATAATTCCACTTATTTTGTCAGCTGTATTAAATACTAACTGAATAAACAGAAAATTGTGGTTTACTCACATTATTAAACTTCATATCACATCGGTAATTATAATAATTGACATTGCTGCTTTCTGAGGCTCGGCTGAATAAAACATTATTTAGTTGATAACTTAAGGAGTTTGTTGTGTGTTACACTTCTAAACAAAACCGCATAAAGTGCATTTTTCATGTCAAGCCGGACTCTCTCTGGACTGTTTCTCTTTCCCGCCGCCATCTTTGTTTCTATATTAATGGACTTTGAGCTTCAGGATGACAAGCAGCGCACTCTGCTGGTCGGCGGCCAAACTACAACAACGAAGGTCTCAGTGGTCGTTATTAATTGATTGGAACTAATTTGAATCAACAATTAATTGTAAGTCAATTAAATGGTTGCATTCCTAGTTAACATCAGACAACACCACCAATCCTTTTGTAAGAAAAACATTAACAAGTTGTAATCTTTTCATTTTCATGCCTAGGAATTATATATATATATATATATATATATATATATATATATATACAGTACAGACCAAAAGTTTGGACTCACCTTCTCATTCAATGAGTTTCCTTTATTTTCATGACTATTGACATTGTAGATTCACACCGAAGGCATCAAAACTATGAATTAACACATGTGGAAATATGTACTAAACAAAAAAGTGTAAAACAACTGAAAATACGC
>CAEFZX010023576.1:0-94870 GCA_903066825.1 Alfaro cultratus | reverse complement strand
ATATCATTTTGTTTCTGTAACTGATAATAAATTAACTTTATGAGAGAAATTGCTCTTCTCTGGCACCAATTTGCTCAAGTCTAAACAGAAAATATTGAATTTTAGTAGCAAAAAAAATACATTTATTGATTTACAAGATAAAAATATGTACTTGCCTAATCCAGCAGTCAACATCCAACGTTTTTACTGTCTTTGAAAGTAGAAAAATAGGAGAAAATTAGATGCCTGTTCACTTCGATGATGAGTTGGTATTAAATGAACAGGAAACAGCTCTTCACACTAAAGTCTTTAGTGACTCATACCTCACTTCTCATTCCTTAACACCTTCAAGTTGCTATTTATTTCAATTCAAAACTGCACTACCTGTTTACGGTAGGGTTGCTTTTTGTTGTGGTTTGGACTTTTAGTTGGTCCTTGGTCATTTTTTGCTGAGCTTTTGTTTGCTTTTGACTTCAGATTTTGAGCCTACTGTGCTTTATTTTAGTATGTTTTCATGATTTATATCTGTGCTCAGTATTGTGCTTACTCTGGTTTTGCTTAGTTGATGTTTTCCTGTCCCCTGTTTTCCCCCTCGTGTTCATTCAGTCATTCTCTGCACCCAGCCTCCCTCAGTCGTTTCAATCCACTTTCCTCCAAGTTGGTTCTTCTCAGTTTATAAGTCTCTCCTGTTTACAGTGATTATGTAAAATTCTGTGTTGATTTTTGTCTGATCCCTCTGATGTGTGCTGCTAGGTTTTGTTTCAGCACCCCAATCTCTGACAAACACAGATGTGGTTGTGATTTCCTTTGGCAATACTCCCTAAAGGAGTCTACCCAATCAGTTTATTTTTTTTCCTGTAGGCTTTTAAACTCTTCTGTTGTTACAAGTTTTTAGTTACGGCAACTTGAGACATGGAATACACAATGTTAAACAAAACAAATAAACCTAAAGCTCATAATTACAGAAAGCATTTATTAAAGCTGCCTTGTGGCTATATCTGCACTGAAATATGTAAGTTAAATAACTAGAATGTAGAATTATCCCAATATCCTTGTAGACTTATTTTTTTCCAGCTGAATCTAGAATTTAACATCAGTCCATTGTGATTACATAAACTTCAGTGAGTGTTATGCAATCACCTTCAGCAGCCTCCACAACAGCTTTCTGTATAACAATGGCCAAATGTGACGGTGAGTTTACTGCACAACTGTTTTAGCATGTTTTAGTGATGTTTCTTTTTGTTCTACAAGGATTGGACAGCAACCTCTATGAAGGTTGCTTAACACATAAAAAATATGTTTTTATGATATTACATACATATTACTGAAGGAATTTACGCAGTTTGCTAAAATTCACGAGACAGTGTAAAATGGTATGCCTTTTTTATTCAGAAAAAAAATCCCACATTTGCTGCTGTTATGAGTTGGTATTTAAAACTTTATTTCTTTAAATCAATAAATTTTTCAAGCTCTTAGGATATTGAAACTAATCACACAGTAATCTAGCTTCAAACCCAACCACATATAAAAATACATATTTTAATTACAGTATTTGTTTAATTTGAATATTGAATGTGATCCCTTTCCATACATGTTATCTTGTTCTTGATCTATGTGTAAATGAAGACAAATGAATTTCTTTTTATTTTTCATACTTTTAGTTACACATTAATTCTATACATGTATCTACTGAAAGCATTAGTGCAGAGTATCTCACCTACTCTAAAGGAGAGGAAGTTATATGCCAATCATGATAAATTAATCTACCAAATTAAGGCTGACAGCTTCCTGGTGACTAATAATATTGTGAACCCTTCTAAAAAGGTTAACCAAGGTTTTGGGTTAATATACATCTAATAATAAACAGCAGGAGGTCATTTCAACAGAACTGAGTTGAAAACAACTGAATAAAAAACCCTAAAGTGTTACTTTAAAAACAAATAGGATTAAAATTCAGATTCAGCTTGAACATGTGCCCCTTATTTCTATGTTTGCATCATTAACACGATGCTTTCTGAAAATAGATTTTTTGCTAGTGCAGTGGAAGATTGAGGAGGAAAAATAAAATATGATGGGATCGATGCAGGTGTTTAATGTGCTGAGAAGCAAAGTGTAGTACCTCCATTCAGGGCTCTTACCCTGGAAGAAACCCAATAAGTGAGAGAAATTGTACGGCAGAACACAAATGACAAACACAGCAAGAGTCCCCAAGGCCATGCCAATAGCCTTTCTTTTCTGCATCCAGGATATCCTGGGACGACTGTACAGAATCAAAATCAAGTGCAGATAGCAGAAAATGGAAATTATAAGAGGTATAAGGCAGACCACAAAGAAAAACTCCAAACGCACTGGGAGGAGAACCTCCAGCTGCTTCTGTGTAAAATTCTCATAGCAGACAGAAGAGTTTATGCTGGAGAGAGATGGGTGGTGTTGGATGATGAAAGTGATGCTGCAGTGTCCCATTGAGATCAGCCAAATAACAGCACTGATGATGATCGGATACACAGGTTTTTGCAATAGCTGATAGGTAGTAGGAAAGGCCACTCCTACGTAGCGGA
The DNA here is from genome assembly GCA_903066825.1 of Alfaro cultratus. NCBI lineage: Eukaryota > Metazoa > Chordata > Actinopteri > Cyprinodontiformes > Poeciliidae > Alfaro > Alfaro cultratus. Next base: position 92,333 of record CAEFZX010023576.1, on the reverse strand, counting down.
CCACGGCGACGGCCATCAGCAGTAAGGAGCTGGTGTATATTGCGGAGAAAAAGGTAAAGGAGGTGATGGAGCACAGGAGGTTGGGCAGATTCCACTTCATCCCTGATGCTGCCTCGTGCATCTTGAGAGGAAGGATGATCAAGAAGAGCAGGTCGGACACAGTCAGATTCAGAAGCAGGATGTCTGTTGGGAGCGGCTTGCAGTGGATCTTGACACTGAAGGCATAAAGAGCCACTAGATTGGCTGGAAGGCCAATCAGGAAGGAAATGATGTAAAATGTCAGAATAATCTCACTTCTCACCACTGACTCCATTATGGACCTTAAACAAAAGAAGATACAAAAAACATTTAAAATGCCTGTTAGAGTCACTGGCAGTGGCCAATTTCATGAATGCATAACATTTATTTTGACTCCTAAAACAAAAACAAATTAAATCCCTGAACTGCTTCATTTTCTTCAATTTTGAACACTATGTCAATTATCTTGTGCTTAAATTTAAAACATGCACTGCTCTGTTTACAGGCAACACAGCAGAAATCCACTGTTAAAGATTTCCACTGAGTCAGAAAAAGCCTTACATGATCTCAATTCTCACCACCGAGAAGTTAGAAAAAACCTTACATGAGGCCTTTTTTGATTCTACTCACATTTCAGATCTAAGACTAACAAACAGGAGTTTTACCTTCTGTTAGCTGTAATACAATTTAGAGCTAACAATATATTTTAATCAGAATTTTCGTACTTACCTGAGGGAATGTAAAATGCTAATAAATCACAAGTCTTTGGGTGCTGACTTCAGTTAAGCATATCTTTGTTCTATGTGCTCTCAGTTTAAAGATGACTTGATATAAAATGATGCAACCCGGAAACGCCTACTGTAGTCACACTGAAACATGATAGAGCCTTATTCATCCTATGTTGAGCAATGAACATTCACCTTCCAGTTAATATTAACTAAAATGCAAAATCTGATTTGTATATTAATAAGGGCCTGTTTTCTGTTTGAGCGATCTTTTAACTGAACAAGAAACATAGCTTTCCTGAGGCTGAATGTTGTGTGTCAACATTCAGCTTGTGAGAACCTCAGAGCCTTGGTGACTGTTTTAGAATATTTATATACACAAAGTGGTAACACAATCTTCTTTGGGGTTTTCACAGCAGAGTCCTTTTGAAATGGCTCATGCTTGCATTTCCTTTTGGCCAAATATAATCATAGCAGTCTGTATGCTAAAAAAATATCACTTGATATTTTGAACAATGAACAATAAACACTTACATTGTTGTTTATTTGCAAAAATAACTGTGCTTAACCCTTGTGTTGTCTTGCGGGTCAAAAGTGACCCACTGGCATGTTTAGCTAAAGAAAAAATACCTTAAACAATCTTTTTCCAACTTGAAATTTTATGACTTTTCCTAAATTGACTCCATCTTTAGAAAAAGTAATACTTTGTTTTTGTTTATGTTTCCATTTGGGCTGTACATCACTAGGGTACAAGGATTGTCTTATGGGTCATTTCTGACCCGTGAATTATAAAACCATTTAAACATCAGAAAAAAATTCAAAGGTCATACAGAAACTGTCTCTAATACATACACACGCCTACACACCCAAAGGTCACAAACAAACTTTCTCTAATACATACACACACACCCACTCACCTACATATGCACGCACACACACACACACACACACACACACACACACACACACACACACACACACACACACACACACACACACACACACACATCAAATAAACTGGATTGACGTATGAATTGAACTTCATGTGAACTTCATGTGAACTTGATGTGAGGGGTCACATCACACAAGCTCCCAAACACAACAGAAAACAATCTCAGACATAATAAAAAAAGTCAGCATATAGAGGAATAAAGGTGCCCTAAGTCAAAATACCACTAGTTGATTCCTTGTTGAAGCCGTGAGTACATGTTTCACTGCCCAACAGGTCATAGATTGTACGTTCACACATACTGTCCTACACAAGATGTTTAACATCTTATATAATTTTGCAGGATGAGATTTTGAACATCTTATGGTCAACATCTTATGTTGGAGATGTTATTATGTTGAAGGATGTTGTATGAGAGAAGTATTTTCATAATTAACGTCCTAAACAGTATAAAAGAATGAACTGTTGACAAAAAAGTTACAGATTTTTGACTTATTTTTCCCTTTCAGTATAGTTAATTCAGCAGTAATTACTTCACATTTGTATACTGTAATTACAATAATAAACCCTTACTCTGTAAAAACCCCCCAAAAAAAACAAACTTATGACAGTTGGTTTGTCATAAGAAAAGTGAAATACTGTTGATCGTCTTTTTGTGTTGTGTAACAAAAAGTTACATGATAATACATGTAATACATGATCAAAATGAATTAAATTGAGTTGAATTGATAAATAACAGATTGTTTCATCATGCAAAATAGATTTTGGATTTCAAATTCAAGTAAACTGCTTTATTTTGGGACTTTTGTTAGGCCAGGTCATTTTTGACCCATAGGACAAGGGGAGTAAACAGAATGTTAAGGGTTAAGACAACATAGATACAAACAACTATGGCTGCTTTAGAAATGTTTTGAAAGAAGAGGAACTGCAATGGAACCTACTGTGTCATGATAGGTTTTCTCAATGCAGCCATCATCTATGTTGCTGTATACACCCTGTAGAAATAAACATCTGAGATAAATACTTTTAAACATTCAGTAAAAATTAAGTTTTGAATATTGTTCAAAGTGAAAAAAGCACATTGGTTTAACTTTATTTAAACAAAAGGAGATAAATGGAGAATATTATCACTTTCCAGCAATTATCTTTCAATCTGTATGAGAACCAGTATGTTGTAAATCAATGATTTACCTTTCCATAAATGAGCTTTGAGACTGGTTCTATCTCATGTTCTTTGTCACAAAATGCTTTTTTCTGTTGCTGCTGAAGTCCCATTGAAGTCCTCATGTCTTCCACAAAGTCATTGTCATAAACACAAGACCATGCGTTTTCCTCAAGGTCACTTTCAGGTGTCTGTTGGTTTGTGTCTGAGTCTTCTAATCTAATAAAAAGCAAAAGAGGAAAGTTAACACAGAACCAGAAGTGAGGGTTAGACTGATATATGCTTTTATTTCATGTGTTTTAGGTTAAATTGTAGTTCATTGTTTTAATTTTGTGAAACATAAAAGTAGTTCTCTCTACCTTAATGGTATGTAGTACCGTTCTTCCAGTTGGACAACTGCTGGAGACTGTTGGGTCCTTCAGAATAAAGCAAAGGTATAATTTTGATGTTGCAAATTAAATTAAATTTCTCATAGCAAAAATAAAAAAACATAAAAGATTACAACCTAAGACCTGCCAATCAGTTGTAGTGTAAACTTTTTCAAAGACAAGGAGTAAAGACAACCAACCTGCTCATGTTCAATTTTCGCTTACAAAATGTGAATCCCAGAATCAAAATACATCCCATAATCATCAACCATAACCATGTAAGCGATGAAGCTGCAGAAAAGAAGACATAAGTTCAGATAGGACATAGACAAAAACAGTCATCACCAAGAATATAACTTACATGTTTCTGACATAATGTTTGAAATCAGCTGCTTGGTGTCACTTCCAAATTCATTCCAGGCTTTGCACTTTACACTGTCCTGGTTTAATATTGGCAAATTAATTTCCCCAGACACTACATTTGCCCTGATTGTATAGTTGGTGGTGACTGATGAAGTAAGAGAGTCATTTTCAGCAATATCCCAGGATATGGAAGCAAAAGGGAAGGCCTCCACGTGGCAAAAGCACCTCATAAGAGCTTCCATCAGGCTGCATGAGGACTCGGGAAGTATGGTTGGAGCATCTAGAAAGACGGAGTAAATTATTGACATTTATTATAAACTGAAATCTCTCAACTTATACGTTTTAAAATGGTAGCAACAAAGCCAATGCTCCGGAGAAATCACTACAAAGCATTGATTTGTGGATAGAGCTGAAAATGTTTCCTATGAACACAGCCTGTAGCTATGACAGTTATACAAATTCTGTCAGGAGAAATGGGTCAATAATCATGTGGAAAAAGGGATACAGTATAAAAAGTGATTCTACTAAATACTAAGGAAATGTACATGTATACAAGTCTAAATTTTAACAAAGTAAAAAAAGGTTGAGCATTATCTATCATTGATTATTCTGACATTTAGGAAAGACATCATGAGGCCATCATTGTATATTAAATCAAAAACCTGTTAAGAATGACTATATTTGGCCCATGCAACATTGTCAGACTTTGGTGTAAAACATTGTGATGCTTTTATCCACTATTGATTACATAAAAAATTATTTATTTTCGTACACTGAACAAGTAGAGCCATCCAGTCTGATTGTCCCACTCCAATGTCATTGTAAGCCATGCAGGACAGATAAGTATTTCTAGTAATGTTGTAAAAGGTCATTATTCTTTGAGTTGAATTTATTGTGCTGTTAATACCCATCTGCCTTATGATCCATGAGTATGCGTGGGGTTGACGGTAACTATTAGCAGTGCAATTTGCAGTTATACTGCCTCCTTCTATTATCATGGGTTTTTCTAGTTCTATCTTCACATTGGCAGGTTGACCTGTAGATACAAAAAAATAAACACAAATCTTTAGTGATACAATTCATAGGTAAATAAATGTTTGTGTTGTTGTCCATTTGAACTTACAATATAACTTTCACTTACCAGAAACATTGAGGGTTATTTGAGGACTTGTTGTGGTCAAAGTCCTGAACTGAGCAGAACATCTAATTTGGGTTTTATGCATGTCTTGAGTAGCTATTCCTCGCAGTGTTTCTCTGTAGAGCCATAGGTTCACTCTTTTTGAACTGAATGACACTGACGAGAAGTTCTGTAGAAACTGGCTTCTGTACCATTGAATTAAAGGAGGGGAGTATGGGCAGGAGTGCTCTATGCTGCAGTTGACCTCGAAAATACTTCCTTCCAGGATTACACTCTGAACCGATATCATGGGGTTTCTTTTCTCTAAAAATCAAAATGAGAGAGTAAATTAAATTATAAAATGCATTATATATTTTTTAAGATTAATGTTGAGGTAAACTTGGTTGAAGGGTGACAAGTATTTTATTCTTTTAGGTACGGTTAGAATAAACTACAGATTGATCATGCACTGCTAAAGAGAAAAATGTAATTTTAAAATTTCAAACAATTAAAAAGATTTAATATTTACGGAAGAGGATCAGGGCCACCAAAAAAAAAAAAAAGAAAGAAAGTCAGAATTCTGACTTTAATCTCAGAATTTTTTATTTATTTTTTTCAGTGGACCTAATCCTCTTCCGCAAATATTAAATATAATCAGAGCAAGAACAAAAAACTTTCCTGAGCAGTTTTTAATGGGAATCCTTGGTGTGAAAATATCATTGCCCTCTTTTTTAATAAACTGTTGAGTGTGATTTTTCCACATTTTTTGGTTCAGTTTTACAAATCAACAAAATACAAGAGTATTGACTAGTCTGTCAATTCAACTTACTTTGTAAATAGAATTTGTTTCACATCATGTCGGTAAAAAAAAAAATATTTGTTGTTTTTTTTTTCTTTCGATGTTTTTCTGATCGACAGAAATTCAACAACAAATTATAAACAAAGTTCTAGGATAATAAAGCCATTTCTTAGGTTTCAGAACTTCAGCAAACCACACAGAGAAGCATTCAAAAGCATTATCCACAAAGGGAGAAAACATGAAAAGGTGGTGAACCTTCCTATTTGCGGTCGCCTTAAGCTACAAACACAATACTATCTATTCAAAATTCTTATTGCCACACAACTATGTCAAAACAAGCCCTTAAATTCAAGGGAAAGAACAGAATAAAGCTGAAAGATGAAGCACAAGCCTCCCTTTAACCACTACTCATGCATTGACTGTAGCAGAAGGGTTAAACAGATCAGCAGCCAGACCACATAGGACTTGTCAGTGGTTATCTGTAAGCGAGTGTGTCTAAGCACTTCTATCTTTAACAGAAACTATCTTATGTTCAAAGGCTTTTTTTCTCAATTTTGGAAACAGAACTGTGAGCTACAAATCGGACAACTTTGTAAAAGGTTATAAGACAAAAAATTATGGCATATTCAGATTAAGATGTGATACTCTGGTACATACAGTAATGAGGTATTTTGTATATTTATGCATGTGTATATCAGAGCAGACAAGAACATGTAAAAATGTGCATTAAAATCAGTATTTCTGAAATTACATGCTGCATGGGGTAACATCTTCCATTTGTTTGGCAACTCTTAAATTCAGACAGTTCTTAGCATGGAATGTCACCTCAGATTCGAAAAATAGAATTTGAATTACTAAATATATACATACCAACAAAAATAACAACTGTTTGATCATGAAATTTCTGGGTTGCCTTAGAGTCTGGGTTGATCCACACATAAACTCTCAGGTTGTTGTCAGCCATCGTCACATCTTGGATCTTCAAGGTGCAGTTTCCCTCTGCAGCTTTACCCACCACATAGGTCCTTCCTCTGAACTGGGGTTCCACTTGATTAAATTGTTGATCGTATACCACAGGATAATTCATACTGTGGTATTTGTACCAAATGACACGTGCATGCCGCTGCGTATGGCACGGCACCACAGCACAGCTTCCTTCGACTGCAGTAACTGTTGTCGGCACATGGATGGTCCAACATCTGACCTCGTGGAGAACTGGCATGGAAGATGGATCCAATTTAGGTTTTTGAGTTCTGACGTATATGTTGTTTGTGAAGTAGATTATTATTTTTTTTTTTTATAGCAAAGCTGGTAACCAGATTTTTTTAGCAGCATGTGAAACATTTGCAGTAAGAAAATGACATAGAAACCCAATTGTTATGTTTGATATATTATAAAATGATGACATTTAACAATACAATATTAAAAAAAGTATTTTAAAAAAACAATTTTTTTTATTTAAATTGGAGAATTGACGTATATTAATGGAAAATATGGGTCTGTAAATAAATTTTAGTCATTTGTTTAGATATCAGCAGATTTAACGACCTCAAGTTCAATCAAGTTCTGTCAGTATAATGCAAATGAATCCAATACTTGCAAAAAATCTGTGTCAAACATAAAATGGTTCTTCAGTACAAGATACAGGTTACGGTACCACCACTGATGATGCAGAGCAGTCTAAGCAGACAAGCAGGTCCCATGAAGACAGTGGTCACTTTTAAAATCCTCAAGATCCTGAAACACAATAAATGTAGAACTGTTTCAGCAGATCATGTTGACCGAGTCCATCACAATCATCTTTGCCTAGACATCATTTTCTCATGCCACTGGAAATTCTTTAATGACAAAGTTCTTCAGCAGATGTTAAATATTGGAGGAGATAGTTTTTAATGTCAGATAATCTGATTTGTAGGATAAAACTGCAGGCTTTATACTATAATTTCATTCACTACATGCATGTACTAGAGCACTTACCTTGTCAGATGAGCTGCTGTATGAATATGTGATGAACCACTTGTGTGTTGCTGCTTTTAAGTCCACCAGTTTTGACCACAGCCTAATCGCATGCACATTCCCTCACTTGTAGACTTAAACAAGAAACAAATGACTGAGTCTACAGAAGTTAACCAGAAGAAAAAGACCACCTGAAAAAGAAGCTTTCTTGGTTTACTGTTTGCAAAACATTAGACAAAGTACTTCAAAAACCTGTCTTGACCCATTATTAAAATGCAAAGTTTCCAGACGACGCATGTTTGAATCATGCCATATTTTGTAAGCTGTAAGGAATACATGTTATTTCAGAGATTTTTACCCTTTACAATGAAGTTCACAAAAAAGACAGGCTATATTGGGTGCTACAAATGAATGTTTCTCTTTTATATGTACTTTTGTGACCTTTTGAGTTTGTGAAGCAGGAGAGCAACATTTTCTTCCAGCAATATTATTATTAAGAGCCACTGCTTTTTCTGAGGGCCTAATACATTTTTTAAAATATTTTTTTAATGGATATTTTGTAATAATTAAAAATTAAATCTCACATTCATGCCTGTATTATGTTTACTATTTAATTTTTTTCTAAACAAAAAACGAACGGCAACTTTTTTTGTTGGAATTTGCTGTGTTCTCTGAAAGCGGCAAGTTTTCATCCTATCAGAATTCATTCTGATCTGTTGCTAGGCAGATAAACCACTGCGATAGTTTGGTGATTGGAAGTCTGAGTCTGGATCAAGCCTTTCCAGTCTTTCTGTGGGGTTGGTTTTGTCTGTTTTCTTGTTGGTATTCATAAGTCAAAGTATTTAATAAAAATTTTACAGAGTTCCCATTTTTTAATATCAGTTTTCTCTTAACTACATATAAAAGGTGATACACAGAGGGTTTTGGTCTTGATCACAGAGCCATGTTTCACAACTGACGAACTACCAAACTAAAGTTGGCTCTTGAAAAACTAACAAATCCACAAGTGTAAGAAATTAATCCAACTTGTTTAATAATTCTTATGTTCTACAGCTGTCCTTAAAAGGGGATGTAAGAGTGACCACAACCTAATAGCATGCACATTCCCTCACTTGTAGTCTTAAACAAGAAACCAATGATTGCGTCTAAAGAAGTTAACCAGAAGAACAAGACTACCTGAAAAAGAAGCTTTCTGTTTGCAAAACATTAAACAAAGTACTTCAAAAACCTGTATTGACCCATTATTAAAATGCAAAGTTTAAAGTTAAAGGACCAATTGACCTGCAGTTCACATTTGATTAATTGATGGAAAGATAGCAAACATTTTCAATAAAGAGGAGACTGTCCTTTAAAAGAGCCTCACTGAATACCAGTAGATCCTTAAAAATCTCATGGATTTATTCAGGGAACAAATGAGAATGAACACTTGCAATTCAAAATGACTTGAAGGACATTGATATTTTTTATTAAATCAAACAAAATGATCAACCCAGCACAGTTTTTGCAAAAAGCAAACATATGAAATCAACACAGCACTTAATTGAATGACTAAAACATGTTAAAAAAACACTGCAAAGCACTGAGTTACAGCATCCTCCACAACTCCTGGTACCCCTTATGGGGATGTGGACAAAAGCACTAACATAAATAGTTGCTATTGGAACTTGGTAATCTGAAATGCCAATTCCTTCATGCAGCTTGGAAGATAATTTCACCCTTCTTAATTAGCTTCCTCATGATATGCAAGGGCAAAATACACTTGGATCCTTTTCTTGCTTTTTAGACAGTTACAGTTCTTTTAAACATTTACATTATGACTCTGCCTGTGGATCTAGACACAGAATTTATTATGATCGACATATATTTGTGTTAACTAAAAGATGTGTTCTCTTAGTCATTTCCAGTGTCTAAGAAAAACAGCACACAGCGTGACATTATGTGCATAGTCAGGGAAACAGTATTTCTACCTAAGAAAGATAGATAGCATGTCTGCATGTAGTCAGTGTTGCAATGATGATCCCTATAATACTTTAATTTTCAGAGATATTTATTATGTAATTTCATACTTAGAAGATATACATTTATTAGAACATTGCTATTGGAACATATATTTCCAGTTACTGGAGCAGGCTTTTAAAGGACTGAAATTTGAATATATCTTGGTGGCTCCATGTTCAGTGTAGCGTTATCACTTTCTAGAGGGGTGGAATGTAAAAGCTTTGTGGACAATTAGAAAGAGCATTTAAGGTTTTTACTTTATAGTCAACTTACGACACATTGTGGAGTTTTATCTTTCTGTTGTTGTGTTGTTACCTGCTGGGTTTCTCTCAAACATGTTCAGTTAAAATGTGATGAGGATGACACTACTAAATTCTCCTATGCTTCAGTCTCTACAAGGAAGTTGCTGATGTGAGTGGAATAGATTTAGATTCATACACTTATTCTTCTCAGTTTGTTTTAGACAGCCTAGAGCTAAGAGGGACAGAACATGTTCCATGGAATGTCAGTCCATCACATAACCAACACAGACTAAAAACAAAACAGAATTACATGAACTGTCTGTAGAAATCACCTAACATGGATGTTTTCAGACTGAAGAGAGAAGGTGAGGACAGAGAAAAAGACTCTGCAAGCAATGGACATGCAAACCTCATGCATAAACATCCCAGCTCAGGTCTTTTGATGTTAAGCTGCAAATTATTGTGATAGCTGCAAAAAATCACACAGGGCTTCACATGCTTTTCAATGTCCAAGTGACCAAACAACTGGAACATCTGGAACACATGACAGAGCTCATACCAAATTCACGTAAAGCATACTCCATGCTAACTTTCCCTGCTTGCTGTATGATGCACCATTACATTTTTTTTTTTTTCTGTTGTGTACTTAGGAAAAATTTTAACAGAGAGTTTTATGATCCTACATGCACTATGAGTATGCACAGTGTAAGTCTAGATGTGTATGCTCGGGGTACTAATGGGTGAATGAAATGAAATTTTATTTCACTTCAGTTTATTTTCACTATTATGTCAAGAGAATGATAATTTACCCAGACTGTGGGGTTTTGGCCTGAAATTTAACCTGAGCATATACAACCTCTGATTCCTCTTTTATGTTTTTAGTCTTATCTTTAGCATGCAGACTTCCTATTTCTTCTTCATTGCTCACAGAATATTCTCCCCCATTCTCACACTTTTTCCCATTCAAACAGGCGCCATTGGACAGTTCAAGGTTCACGTAAATATCTTCCTTCTTCGCATTGTTATTTTCTCTCCAATTTAAACGAGCATACATCACATCTTCACTTTTGTCTGCTGAGCTTTTACTAATTTTTTCTGGATGGTTGCAGCTTAGATCAGTTCCAGTTGAAGGTTGACGGTTGTCAGCCTGAAAAAAAGATCCACAGAATACGAACAACTTTTTATATTGTTTTTGGCTACTGAAATGGAAGAGAAGCCTTGAAAAACAAAAATATTTTAGAAATAAAAAAACCCAAAGTAATTTGTAACAAAGCAATGCCAATATACCTCTGTTTGCTCTTTGGCTCCATATTGACCTGAAGCAGCTGTGGCACTTTTAGATTTATAGTGAGTCTTTTGAAACCTACAAAAAAATGCAAAATATCTAGCATCAATCTTGTCTTATATTGGTGAACAACACAAGGCTGCAAAGAAAGCAAAAGACACTTATAAAAAAATTAAATGCTGCATATCCTACCCGACAACAAGCAGCAAGGCGCATATGATAAGTAGAAGAGCTACAACAATGGCAATGAAGACAGGCATCCGAATTTGACCTACAATAAAAATGGAAGATTACTCTGCTCCAGTATGAATTTCATTTGCAAATTTAAAGAGACAAGACATACCTTCATTTTCTCTTGGGTTTTCAAGGCAGCTGACACAAAACCCTTTACTGGCTGACCCCAAAGAATTGGAGCTGAAGCACTGCAAGGTGGACAGATCTCTGTCCTGACGTTCATCAACAGTGATGATGCTCCTCAGATATGAGCTATTTAGAAACTCATGTGTAATCACCATCTGGCTGGACTGAATAACCGGTTTCCCATTCAAGTACCAATGTGCTGTTGGAGACGGGTTTCCTGCTGTTTCACAGGAACAGTTGACCTGATTTGAAGTTTTCATGCATTTAGATGAAAATAAGATCCGTGAAGGAACTGAAAGGAAGAAAGAAAAGCATTTAAATGAAGATGCTGCATATAAAAATAAATGCAATAATCCGAAGATCTAATATTAAAAATAATTGTAAAAACTGAAACAAAACATGAAAATATATTTAAAAATCTTGTTTGGCAAATATGTGAAATAGATTGATGACGCTCACTTGTTTAAGGTTAATAAATTTGACAATTGGCCATAAAGCCGATGAAAGTCAATTTGCTGTTTGTAAAAACAAAATTCTGATTTTGTCACAATTCTTAAGGAGCAAAATGTGATTTGTCTTTTGCCTTTTTCTTGCTTTTTTCTCTTTTTTTACTCATCCTACCTGCATTCGGGGCAAATCAGATACCAGAGTTTGGTGTCTGCATATGCTAGAACATTGTTTGCTGTACAAAAAGAAATATGGGTACAGTACCCTGATTGCGTGATTGATTTAATGAAATGTGGCTTTGTCCCTGGAACCAAATTAGACAGGTCTCATAAAGAAATATGAACCTGTGTTGGTATGACGTCCGGCCTTCTGGATTGTACTTGTGTATGTCTGTGTGTCCATTAGATATCTGGGTTAATTTATCTCCTGGGAATACATGTTAACTGAAATTGCTGTGCAATGGATTTTAGAAATTAAGATCTAGATCTTGCACACATAATTCAATTGAAGCATAATTGGTTATAGAATTATATTTCTGAAATAGAAGAAGTCAATCCTGAAAATGTGCATTAACTAGTTACATTTACTCCATTCCATCTATTTGAATAACCTTTTCAAAAGAGGAACTTCTAGGAGTAGTTTTAGTGCTTTGCAATTTTTACTTCTGCTTGACTAATATAATTTTGAACTAACACATCTGTTCTACCCACATCTAGTTGCTTCAGTGAGGAACAACAATGTTCTGACCAAAACTGCACCAGACACAATCACATAACATACAGTCTGTCAACTAGAGACTTCCTATTTCTACCTAAGGCTCATTGCACTAATGTTACTTTCCATCTGCTGAGTCTGTACTGCTGTCATAAGGTCAAGTTGACAGACAGGAAATATTGTATTGGAAGTGCTTTGCCTTGTTCTAATATTATAAAAGTTACTCGACTGTTAGCATTGGTTTTAAGTTTTATGCTGGAAGAAATTTGGAGGGTTTCTTCTGGCTGAACGTTTTTTTCTGTAACAGAATTTGCAATCTGCAAGAATGCGCAAGATTTGGGAGAAAATTAGGTCTTTTTCTACTGAGTTTACACAGAGCATGCTGCTCAAAATACAGGTCACAGAAGAGATAGAAACCACTCACTCTCATAAGGAGGCAAATTAAAAAAGAAAACAGAATTTCCTGAAGGATATTGAAAAAAAATTACTTTGTGCTCTGAGCTTGTCCATTATAAAGACGGAAGTGTGTATATGCTAAATGTTACATAATCTTGTAAATTTTTAAATTTTATCCCAGCACTAAAGTATGCAAATTTTGGCAACTATTAGTTTCTACTGCATGTCTGTGTGGAAATTGTACGTGCTGCTAATCTCGTGCGAATTGACCACGTCAATAATTTGCAAGGCAAAAATGCCCCCTCAAAATATCTACTATATTTTTCTGAGTATTAATCCAATGCAAATAGGCATCTCCTATGGTTTGGCTTTATTTAGTTTTGCCAAACATTGGAGGCTGCATTTGAATGCATTGAAACCTCAGAATCCTGGGCCAGCAAAACTCTATCAATCAGTTATGTAGAGCATCAGAAAAATAAAGGCTGAAGAGAAGGAATAAAATCAGATGCAAATGGTTGCATTTGCATCTGCATTAGATGCAAATGCTCACACCATTTGCATCTAATTTTCAAGGACACTAATAGCATTTTTTCCCCCTTTTGCTAACACTTCTGGAAACTTCTTGTTCATTGCAAATCAAAGAACATGACCCTCACAGTGCTGCCTGCTTTGTCCAGATGACTGTGGGTTAGTTGAAGCAGTTTCATGGGTGGGTTTACTAAACAAGTTCCACTTTCAGATGTTCCTAGTTTACCAGGTCTGTCAAATTACCTCCCCTACATTCAATACCAGGTGATGATTAATTGACCCAAGGTAGACCCAGGTGTTGGTCACTTTCTATAGTCTCTTCAGGGGAAACCATTTCAGCTCCAGATGGTGGACCATCAATTACACACTGCTGAACCCAAGCTGCTAAGCCACAGGTTTTCCTAGTGTCTATGGAGATTCCCCTCTTATGGTGGCCTGCCTTTTCATCAAAATTATGAAAATGGATCTTAGTCTGAACTTTCAGCTCTTGCCAATAGTGAGATTCATCAAGAGGTGGAGCACCAAAGAAAACAGTTCCCAGGATTTAACTTCTTTACAATGCAAACAAAATGATCAGTTGAAAGGAGTGAGAACAAAATTTCAAACAAAAAGGTTTTCTCTAACTTCATACATACACAGGACATCAATGTGACTGAGGTTGGAACGTTCTTCTCCCAAATCATTTTGAGCCTTGCAGAAAAAAATATCTCTGCCTATAGCTGTTTTAATATTTAAAATCTTTCCAGCCCCGGTGACAGTTTCCTTGGCTGCGTTGACTTCATACCAGGTGTAATTCTGTTCTGCTGGGTTGGCATCACTGTTGCATGTCAGATACACGTTACTGTTTTCCAGAATTGGACCAGCGGGACTGACTGAAACTGTAACATTCTTAGGGGAATCTAGAAATAAGAGACACAATACATTAATATCGCCACAAATCAAATATATTTTTGAAGTTATAACAATTGAAGGACATTGACTGTATATTTTCCAATGTTGCTGAAACTGATGAATACTGAATACATAGTGAATTTTATGTTTGTGATCTGAATTGTATACATACACAGAACATCTATGTGAGTGATGTTTGAATGTTGTTCTCCAACATCATTTCCAGCCTTGCAGAAAAAGCTCTTTTGGTTTGTAGACAGAATAATATATAAGACCTTTCCAGTTCCAATGACAATTTCCTGTCCCCCATCAGCTCCATACCAGGTGTAATTCTGCACTGCTGGGTTGGCATCACTGTTGCATGTCAGAAACACATTGCTGTTCTCTTGAACTGGACCAGAGGGACTGACTGAAACTGTAACATTCTTAGGGGAATCTAGAAATAAGAGACACAATACATTAATATCACCACAAATCAAATATCTTTTTGAAGTTATAACAAGTCAATATATTGACTGTATATTTTCCAAAGTTGCCAAAACTGATGAATACTGAATACATAGTGAATTTTATGTTTGTGATCTGAATTGTATACATACACAGAACATCTATGTGAGTGATGTTTGAATGTTGTTCTCCAACATCATTTCCAGCCTTGCAGAAAAAGCTCTTTTGGTTTGTAGACAGAATAATATATAAGACCTTTCCAGTTCCAATGACAATTTCCTGTCCCCCATCAGCTCCATACCAGGTGTAATTCTGCACTGCTGGGTTGGCATCACTGTTGCATGTCAGAAACACATTGCTGTTCTCTTGAACTGGACCAGAGGGACTGACTGAAACTGCAACCTTTTTAGGGGAATCTAAAAACATAAATATTACAATGTTAACATGAGCACAAATCAAAAGTCTTTATAAAGTTGAAACAGTTGAAGGACATTGACTGGATATCTTCCAATTTTGCAAAAACTGATAAAAACTGGTGTTCATTGTAAACTTTATGGATGTGATCTCATTAGATCTCATACATACACAGAACATCTATGTGGGTGACGTTGGAACGTTGTTCTCCAACATCATTTTCAGCCTTGCAGACAAAACTCTTTTTGTTCAGAGATACAATAATGTTTAAAATCGTTCCAGTTCCAATTACTATTTCCTTGGATCCATCAACTTCATGCCAGGTGTAATTCTGCTTTGGTGGGTTGGCATTGCTGTTGCATGTCAGAGTCACATTTCTGTTCTCTACAACTGGACCAGAGGGACTGACTGAAACTGTGACATTCTTAGGGGAATCTTAAAAAAAAGGCAAGTGATACATTGTTAATATGGACACTAAACAAATATCTTTGCAATGCTGTCTGGGTGTCTGGGCTGTCCCTTAGAGAGAGAAGCTCAGTCATCTGGGAGGGATTCAGAGTAGAGCTGCTGCTCCTTCATGTCAAGAGGAGCCAGTTGAGGTCACCCGGGCATCTGACTGGGATGCCTCCTGGTCGCCTCTCTGATGAGATGTTCCAGGCACGACCCACCGGGAGGAGACCCAGAGGAAGACCCAGGACATGCTGGAGGGACAATGTTTCTCAGCTAGTCTAGGAACGCCTTGGGATTACCCCGGAGGAGCTGGTACAAGTGGCTGGAGAGAGCAAACTGTGGGCCTCCTTACTTAGGCTGCTACCCTGCAACCTGACCCCGGATAAATGGAAGAAGATAAATGAATGGATGGATGGATGGATGGATGGATGGATGGATGGATGGATGGATGGATGGATGGATGGATGGATGGATGGATGCACATACATACACACACTCACATGCATGATACATACAGCACAATAGAATACAGACGGCAACGTTAACTAGCTTGGTTAGCTAGATAGTTTCAAGAAACGTGCTGACAATTGTACCACATTTTCTCTATTTTGGCATAAAAGCTTCGATTGTGTGTTATGGGATTTTCAAAACCTTAGAAAAAAAAAACTTTATGTTTTCCAGATTAATGGGTGTCATTTCCTTTGTTTTACACCTGTAAAACTTTAGCAATGGAATTGATGTATAGCCTTTTGAGATCTTGAGCCCATTTACTTCAACCAGAAATGTTCTATTTAAGGTATTTTATGTTTGTACAAATTGGTCAATGTTCAGGTGTGGTTAGTGATGAACTAAAAATGAACTATTGAATGCATTTGGAATTAAGTACAATGAATTTATATTTTTCATGTCTAATGGACTCTAAATTAAGCAGAACATGGTAATTTGAACATAACCTACAATAAATCTCTGTAGTTAGCTTCAAATTTGCTTAGTTATACATAACTGATCTGAACTTCATCTACTAAGTTATGACAAAATGCTTTCAATATCATGCTTGGTACAGTTAAGAAACAAATTCTAAAAATTATTAGGTTGATTATTCTTTTTTATATTTTTAATATTTCTTCTGACTGGGATAACATTTTTACTAAGGCTTAATCTTAGTAAAAAAAAGATTAAGCCTTAAATAGACTACAAAATCAACTTAAATTGACTACAAAATCTTTGAATGTAGCTGAAGTAGGGTGGTGCCAAATATTCTTCTCCACCTAAAAGAATGGGTGCTAATTAACATAGATATATTGTAAAAATACCACCAGAAATAATTAGATTGCTGCATCTTTTTGATCTTTTTTTATTATGGAGGTTGTTCTTTTGGTTCCCTTGTCTGATATATGTAGTTTGTGTTTTGCTACATTTGCTATGAAACTATTTCACAGCAAATTTTGATTCCATAAAGTGATTCTCCAAAACGTTTGATCAATATTTAAGGTTTTTAGCCTAGTGGCTACTCAGGGTCATCCAACAAGGTCAGTTCTCCCCAGTGGAAAGCTGATTGGTAAGGCCATTAATTTAGAATATGATTTGTTGTTTGAACTTTTTTCTGTAGTACACTTTTACAGCTTAAGTTATAAGTTTTAACTGTTTTCTTGTTTTACTCCGATAAAGGTTGAACACCAGCATGCATGTATTGTAACAAATATGCTGGCTTTAGTTTTCTCCACATTTAATTTTAAATATATTTAATGATTCACCATGCAGTCTAAATAGCATCAGATTCCGTCTTAAGTTTTTGAAACTAAATAAACTTATTTAAATGTTGTGCTTGGTATCTCTAAATCTAAATGCTAGATGTAAACAAATACATACTAGAGATGCCATTTTAGAAGAAGAAAAGGGAAACTTACAGAGAACATTTGGAATTAAGCTTGTAGTAAGAGCTGCATCAGATCTTCCTGGTTTCTTATACACAGCAGTGCAGGAGATGTTCTGCTCATGATGGAGATGAGAAGCAGTGAAGTTCAGAACAGAGGTCTTGAGTTTAGTTTTGTTCTGATTCTCCTGCAGTGTTTCCTGAATGTCCCCCAGTTTTGGGATCCAAATCAGAGTTGGAGGATGAGGCAGACATGGAGCCAGAGCAGAGCACTTGAGACTCACTGACTCTCCCTCCTTTATCTTCAATGTGGACGGAGTCAGAGTTGGTGAGGGAAAATTATCTGGTTGGAAGTTTCAGATGCGATTTATTATCAGTGTGTCAATAAAATACAATAAATTCAAAGTTAGCTGCCTCAACATAATTTATTCATCAAAATTCTGCATGTGTATGTCAAACCTACCTGTGACCTCAATTAGTACAGATGATTTTGTAAAAGTGTATTGTACATTCTTACAATCCAGTCTGAAGGTATATGTTTTTAGACTAGACTGCATATTGTTGAAGGTTGTGGTGCAGTCTTTCTTTGTTAAGTCTCCTGTTAAGTCTCCTGTTATTGTATTTGTTTTATCAAATATCCATATAGCTTTGCAGCTGCCATCTAAATGCTGATCATATTTATCCTCTATATCAAAGGAGCAGGAGACGGTCACACATGATCCTGTCATAACTTTTACATTCTTTGTCAAATTAACCTTGAATTCTCTACAGGTGGAGCCTGAAAAAAAACAAAAAACAAACAGACATTGAAAGGAAAAAATGTTGCAATTTTAATTTAACCTTTATCATGACTTCAAAAACAGCAATAAGTTTAACATTGAGACTTTGCAGGTCATCTTTCATTCAAGATACAGTTACAGTCAACAGGTTCTTGTCTAAAATACTTTTTGGTTTGTCTCAGATTTTTGTTTTGCAACTTGTTTCATAAAAGTCCACTGTTCATGTAAACGCTACGTAAAGATGGGTCATATTTCTCAGTAATTTGCAATTTATGAAAATTTATGACAATTTGAGTTAAAACAAACAATGAAGTTGGAGGAAACAACACACTGAATAGAAGAAACTGATTAAATATTCATGTGTTTAAAGTTTTTTCTAACTTCTGTTTATAAGGTGTTAATATAAATGCTCAATACAATGAAATTGAACCATTATTTACAATTTGATGTATAATTTAAATTAGGATGGGCTCAGTCTTCTTATGAAAACTCCCTTATTTATTTAATAATTTTATTTCGAATATTTTACAAACACTCTGCAATGATTTAAATACAGCATTATATATTGAGTGTTAGAAAGCAAAGTTTAAATGTAACCAATTAGAAACTCACCTTGGAGTAAAGAGCTAATGAGAAGAAATATCAGAGGTCCGGTCATTTCTGTTGAGCTGATGTCAAGCTTACTCTGCAAACAGAAACCATCTGTGATCATCTTAGCATGTAACTATCTTCTGGTAATTTGAGAACATAATTTGGCAAGAAGAGTAATTCAGTAATTAAAGAAATTAAAATTTTAAATTATTAAGTTGTAAAAATAACATTTCACTACTGCTTTTAAAACGAATGATTTCATTTTTAAGAACACCTTGATTTGTAGTGTATCAAATAAGTGGCAAAAAAGAGCCGACCCTAAAATTTAAAACATCTGAAAAATAGATAAATTTTTTGTTCCATATATATATATATACTTTTTAACTACACTGTTTTATAACAACAACAACAACAACAACAACAAACAATAAATTATCAATGTACTATGTGATTCATTAGATTTTAATCTTCCTTTCCGTGTACGCATATGTACAAAAATCCAAAACCTGACAAGCTGAAAGAATCAATATTAAGAAATTCAAATGTCTCACCTTGTAATTGAAATGCCAGAACTCTTTGTTTTCCTTGTTTGCTTTACAAAATAATTTTATTCCAGTAAATCCAATTATCAATGAAGATTATATTAACCAGGTTCAAAACTCTTTGCTTCCAGTGTGGAGTATCAAATAGACAATGACTGTTTATGATTAAGCAGTCGTTGGAAAAGTCATCTTCCACCTATTCAGAAGCTTCAGGAACTGAAAAAGAAGTACCGAATCAATCATTTATTATTTGACTATGACAACTTCCCCAAAGAAATGCAAACAATCCCATCAGATTTGAGTCTGTAAACTCACCTACACATCTAGCATCAGTTACTCATTAATTTAATGTGCAAATGTTTCATCCCTGATATAGAGCTACTTCTGATATTGTATAGACAATGTTGTTGCTGCACACCTCCCCTTTCTCACTCTATTTCTTCTTCTGAGAGGATGAGACGCGCTGCCAGCTGTCCATCTAACAGCTAAATTGAGTTTCTACACTTTTACATCTTAAGTTATAAGTTTTAACTGTTTCTTTTTTTACTCCAATGAAAGTTGAACACCAGAATGCATGTGTTGTAACAAACATGCTGGCTTTAGCTACTGAATTATTATTTTATTTTAGAAGCTGAATAGAGTTTTTATGTTTCCATTACAGAAAACCTCCTGTTATGATAATAGAGTAGAAGACTAATGTCACCAAAACATTTATATTTTAAGAAATCAAATGTGACATTATTTGAAATACTCTTATTTTTCTTGCTCTCATATTGTTGAATTGTATGGTATTGATAAAAGAGCAAGAAAAAGCTTTAATCATCTAAGGACAAAACTGAGATATAAGTTTCTATTTTGGATTTTGGATTTGTATCCATCTCTAGAGGAGTCGTGCCTCATCAGAACCTCACATTACTGGTTAATCACACTAGTAAATTGTCAGGACAATTTTTGTTTGTATATTCTATTTACTTTATTTTTCTCCTGAGACTGCTATCTAGCTTTTTTGTGCCTATCATTGGTGAGTGTAAATTATTGTCAGCTGGCTGGATGTTCATCTTTAGGCTTACTTCTGTTGCCAACTTGCATTCAGGGCAAAAAGACTTGGCACTACAATCTGAAATATGTGATTTAGTTTTGTACATTTCTGTCACAATACGGTCTTTAATTTATAATGGTCTGAAAAAGGTCTCACAAAGTCTTACATTTCAGTTGGTGAAACCTGTAGAAAAGCTGTTATGCAAAGTATGGAAATATGATACTTATATTACTGCTGAGCTGGCATGTAACTGGTAGAGGCAGCAGCAGCCTATTACGGCATTTGAGAGCACCAGTTTCTCTTGGAAATATAGAAAATGTATAGCTTAAGTTTCAAAGATGATCATTTGTTTTGCCTTCTTATGCTTTGACATCCACTTTACCATGTGGATAAACAGATCTACTTTGGACATAAAACTATGAGATGATTTATTTTTTTAAGATTAGTAAAACTGAATTAGATGAGAAGACGTAGTAACTTAGACTAAATTTGAAACATGTAAGATTGTAACACTTGGTGGGAAACTCTTCTGTGTTTGTCAGAGAAAATGTCCTTCAGGCACAATACAGAATCTGTCCAGAAGAGGTCAGGATGGCTTGGTTGGAGTTTTCTATGCACAATTAGCATGCCATTGTCTTCTTAGACATTTACAGAACAGTTTGTTACTGCTGTCATTCCAGATGAGAGCAAATTCTCTTTGGGATCAGTGAAGTATTTTTGAATTTGAAATTGAATGCTTTTCTAAAAGCACCTAGTTTATTTTGCTAGTGGTGCAGTCTGGTCATCCTTTGCCTTTCTATTTTTGGTCATTAGCATGGAGAGCTAAAGATATAATGTTTTAGAAGAACATGCCTTGGTGGTTTGGTTAAATAAATATTCAGGAACAACAGAAATTAAACAGTCAAGCTTTTTATTTAAACTTTCTCTAGTGTGCACTAGAGTTAACAAGTAACATTTATAAGGCAATGGATGCCCGTCTCACACAAAACCAATTCAAAATGAACGACAAAAAACAGTAGATAGGCTGAAAAGAAAACAGTAAAATAAACACTCTTAGCAAGACTCTTAACAAAGGCATAGTATTAAATTGCATTAAATTAAATAGCAATATTTCTATAATAAAAAAGCTGTTAAAATATAAATTTATAAAATGTGGATAGCAAAGAACTGGTCAAATAAACTTTTTTAAATAATCACAAATCAAATGTAGACCCTGTTGTACTGATATTAATGTTGTCTAAAGATACTCCGTTTTCAGGTATGTCCTTGTAGGCAATTTGATAATGCATTGGACTATAACTAGATAAAGTTTAACTATTTAATTGTTGCACAGTATTTAAATTTCAATAAATATCCATTTCCATCCTGAAATAGCTGAATTTATAACTGACTGAAACTTATTTTAATTATCATTAAGCCTTAATTTACTATTTTGCAGAGAAAATCAGAGCTCAATTTAGACAAAAAGAAATATAATAAAGCAAACACTATAAAACATGCTTATGAATGTGCAGTTCAGAGCACTGAAATACACCATGAAATAAATGTCAGCCTTGTTCTTGTCACGTCAAGTAAAGTACATTTGTCAGTTGTTGTAACATACTGACTTTAAGTAAAAGACAATAGGACCAAATTTTTTGAAAGCGTCCTTGACCTTAAATTAGGCCTTTCATTTGTATCATTTTATTTTCAGAACTGGGCTCACCAAAGGGTGATAATTTGTTTAATGTTCAGTGTTTATACAGTTGTTTTTGAATTTAACCTGAGCATGTTCACTTTCTGCATACATTTCTAGTTTTAACTTCTGCATACAGACTTCCCATTTCCAGCAAAGAGCTCACAAAATGCATATTGCTCCTCTCAAACATATTCATAATTTGTTTTGATATTTCTTGGCTAATTCACACTGAAATAAACCAGATGCTCATCCTTCTTTCCTGAACACTCTCTGGTTTCTTTTACATTTTCATAAGAGGAGTTGGTGCATTTTACATCAGTTCCAGGTTGGTGGTTTTCTGCTTGATTAAGTGCAGCAGAGTTTGCATAAAAGACGTCTTTGATTGAGTTTGGTACCTAAGAATGAAAGAAAAACTTCATTCAGCTTTTAGAAATGATAATAATGAAAGAATACCAGAAAAAGCTGTTGTCAACAAACCTCATTTTTCGCTTTCATTTGATATGCATCTGTGTTGATGTTGTCTCTAATCCCTCTAGTTTTATGGTGAATCTTATGAAACCTGAAAATTATACTGAACATTTAATACAAATTTTTTTTCTTTCACTGATCAACTTAATAAAGGCTCAGAAAAAGCCAAACACTTATGGTAGCAGAGATAAAATTACATCTTACTTTCTCATCTCTCTCTTGCAACCGTCAAAGAACTTTGAGGTGAAACTTTTAAACTGAATGTCCACAACTCCTTTTTGACTTTCTTTATGCTAAATATTTTATTAGTATGGCAACTTTAAGAGGGTCAGTACAGCTTAATTTCAGTAGCAGAAGTAATCAAATAAAAATCCATCATCTTCTCTAACCTATCTTTTCGTAATGCTGACAC
This sequence comes from Alfaro cultratus, assembly GCA_903066825.1. Classification (NCBI taxonomy): domain Eukaryota; kingdom Metazoa; phylum Chordata; class Actinopteri; order Cyprinodontiformes; family Poeciliidae; genus Alfaro; species Alfaro cultratus. The sequence goes on along the minus strand of CAEFZX010023576.1, from coordinate 69,322 downwards.
TGAGAACTAAAAGGGAACCTAAAATCTTCTGCATGGGAATGATGGGATGATCTCGGGTTATCTTGACAACGAACATGGATTAACTATTAACCACACAACACATAATGTGTGAAGCGCACTTACTTCATCATGTTGTGAATGAAACCGAACTGCTTTTTGTCAATATCAGTGTCAATGCTCACTACAGAAATGTTGACAGTTCACTCAAGAACTGAAGACAAAAAACAAAACACATGCTCATACTCAGAGTCCTTATAAATGAAAACCACATACTACTTTGTGTACAAATTGAATTTATGCATTTACATAAAGTATTATTTGTAAATTTCAATAAGACTGTAATTTTGCTACATTTTTCTGCTTGACTCTCTTTCTTTGTCTAATTGGTGCCACATTTTAAATGGAGATTTTATAAACCTACATCCACTGATGACATGGACAGCCAGAACAGTTTTTGCATTCAACACTAGCTATTTTTACTGTTTTAACTTTTTGTAAGATATTTCACATTGTTGCTTTCTATAAAAGCGGGAAGGGAAGAAGGGTATTCGAACAATATGATGCCTCCACTGTCGTGATGTTCCACTTTTTTGTTTAACTAGAGTTTTTTGAGATTCTCTTGTGATCATCCCCTGTGACTGCATTCAAATGAAGGTATTCTTACTTACAGCCTCTTTCTTGCCAGAACCTGAACTCAGGTTCTTTGTGCAGGTTCTACCACATCACGGCTGAGGATGTTTGATAATTGCTGCTCATGAGTTCCAGGTATTACCATCCTAATACCTACTGATCTGATTTCTGAATGTGACAGTAAGGAAAGCCGACTCAAAGTTTTCTATATAACACCAATTATTCACAAACTCATGTTTTATAGAAAAGCATTAAGAAAGTAAATGAAAAAAAAATTCTGCTGAAGAACAAGATACACTGTATTGTGGATGAAAACCCAACTTAAAAGATAATAAAGGTTTTAAGCTTTACTTACAAATGTCAAAACAATGAAACATGAAATGTGTGGAATGGAGTCCACTTCTCACTTCTCAGGATCAGGATGCAGCTATGGCTGGAGGAAAAGAGGTAATCTATGTGTCTTTGAAGGTGTCTGATGATAAACAAATTGTTTACAGAGATGCCGGCTACTAAACGGTAAATGGCTTGTGCTTGAAGTCCAGAGGACTCCAAAGCACTTCATACTTCATTCAGGCATTCACTCATTCAAGTACACATTCACAAATTACTGCATTGCAGCCACAGTGTCTGACAGAAGCAAGGCACCATGGTGTGGATAATATGAGGAGGTTTGTGGTCTAGATGAGTACAGAGGTAAACAGTGAGCTTGAGATTCCAAAGATAATAAGACTTAGATTGTAGGGAGCTTGTGATGAGAACAGGGACAGCAATTACCAAAGTCCTGGTGGAGCTCAGCGTCTGCTGAACTTACATCTAGTGTTGGTGAAAACGATGCTTCCTGAAGCACTGAGCCACTTTAAGACAGTTGCTCAGAAAATGGCCTATTGTTTCCAAGCGCTATATACATTCTACAATACTGACATCTAGCGGTAGTTTACATGTACTGCATAAAATTGTTAACTTCTTTCAAATCATAAGTCTGTTTCATTCATACCATTTTCATTAAACTCATGTTCTCCAAAGCAACCTGTGTTTTAATAGTTTACATACAATTGAAAGGAGGATGTTACAATAAACATGACCTTTTTTAGCAATAGTGACACCTTTTTTTTCTGTTGGACTGTAAATAATTATTATTCCATGAATTGTTCTTTTCATTTTATTTCTATCTGAGAACTTAAAACTTTATGTGATGATGTCATTATAGTGATTCATATAAGAAGAGGTTCTGAGTAACATTCAAAGATTTTTATTCAAAAAATGCATCATTTCCACTGTTTTGGGCTTCAATCTGCTCCTCTTGTGGCGGGTCTTCTCTAATGCTCTCCAGCATTAGAGAAGACCCGCTGGCAGGGCACAGACGAAACTCAGACTCTCACACAAGTTTTTTAATACACTCAAAATTACACACAACCACTCAGCCTAACTGTCTAAAGTGCCTAAACTCACAGACTCAAATCCACGCACACAACCACTCAAGTTCAGACTCTAACTAAATCTCATGATTTCTAACTTATGCAAATACTTGTCCACCTTTTCAAAAATCCACAGTTTGGGAGGAAATTCAGTTTCATTTTAAAGCCTAAAATGAGACTACAAGACCTGCCCATTCAGGATTCCTGCAAATCATCACATGAGGAGCTGCGTGTCACAAGTAATCCGAGACACCAGAAAAAACGAGGCCTCTTTTAGGAGCGGTCACATAATTTTTGGCATGTTGACACGGCGAGCAGCACATCACTAATCATATGAACTACTTCTCAGTGCAAAGCTCCTAAGAAGGGTTGTAAATGTCACAATGGAGTAGCGTTGTAGTGATGACGTGCTGAAGATGTAGCGGTGAAAAGAGTAGAAGCTTCTTAAAGAGACAGAGCCCAAATTCAAGGCATCAGATCGCAAAGTCCAATTTATTTTAAGTTGTATTTTACATATATTTACACCATCTTTACAACAACTGAAAGTCACAAAGTTACTTGACTGTGCTTAAAATGACAATGTGCCTAGAAAACGCATAATACTCCCCTTTTAACAAACTGTTTTAGTTTGAAATCCCATTACACAAATCAGATATGTAAAACAGTAATGCAATGTTATTTGCTTTCAGCTGTGTACCTGAAAAAGCCATGGATTACAAATATCACAAAATTGTAGAGATGATAAAAAAGTCTTTATAATATATGGCAAAATAATTTAAATCATGAGGCAGTGGTACGGCCCCTGGCCTCTTGAGGCTGTGCAGGCTTCTTTTTGTTATGCAGGTTCAGTTGTGACAGAACACCTTCCTGATTGGCTGCTTGGAGGCTGCAGGAGAGCAGCCACCCCATTGGACCAGCAGAGGATTATCAAGCCAATCAGATGTTGATGATCCTCACCTGCTCCCTATAAAAGGCTCCTGAAACAATTCCTACAGGGGTGCAGCTTGTAAGAAAAGGTTTTGTTCAGCTGTCCCCCACCTTTGGTGTTTACAACTGCTTTGGGCAGTTTTGAACTATTCTGTTCTTGCATGTTCTGCTAAGCAGTTTGACTGTTCTGGATTGACTTTACATAAGCTAGAAGCTGGTGTTTGGGAGGCTTGGTGCTCCCTTTGTGTCCTTTCTTTTGGGTTGTTTTGAGTTTACTTTACACTGACTTGTTTGAACATTTTGTAATTTAATTTGTACTTAACATTATTGAATTTGTTAGTCCTTTTCTTTTATTTTAATTGGGCTAAGTTGTATTGTGTTCTGGTTTTGTGAAACCATCTTTTATGTAATAAATCATTTTACATTCCACTTATTTTTTCTGGACACATCTTTATGTTACCGTCACCCGGGGCCCCTAGACCTTGGGGGCGTAACAGGCAGCTATTTGATGACCAAATTCTGAAAGTATAAATTCATTTACAATATAGCATATTCTGTCACAGCCAATAAAAGCAAACCAGTAAAATAAAATAAAAAATCTTAAATTAGCATACAGCGTCTTGAACATCTTTAGATATGTCCAGTTAATACTACAATTACAACAGACAGAAAGCACTACAGTCAAAAAAATTAATTTAAAAACTCATCCTATTACAAACTTTTAAGTTGTTGTTGGTATGTGGCTGTGTTTACAAGTGTTCTTCCTAATTTTGATTTTGCTTGATTAAAGGCAGCATAACGTCAGAGCTGAATTTTTTCCCACAGCAATAAAAAAGTAGATTATAATTATCTAACTTATTTTGCCTGTCTCGGCTTCCTTGTGTTGACATAGATGGGCTCTTCTTTTGTGTGTGGTATCTAAAGTTAAAGAAGAAATTTGAACAAAACAAATTATTTCAAAACCTAAAAAATTTGTAAAAAGCATAAACATTTGCTAATATACCTTTTTCTTCTTCTTTGAAATACTTTTCTTTAGATTGTTTTGCTGAATCTTCAGATACCTGGAATAAGACATTGAAAGATTTAGTCAATTTTAATGTTTTGCTCCACACCTATATATAATCAGAAAAAAGATGTAAAACACAAAGGGGAAACTGAACAGGCTTCCTCTAAACTGCTCACTTACCTGATAGCAAACAGCAAGACACAGACTAGAGTTAGTAAGACAACAGTAGTAGCAATGAACACAAACATCAGCTTTTTATCTGAAATACAAATTTGAAAAATAAAGATCACGATATAACTCTGACAGAGTTCATTAAATACATTTTTTCCAGAGAAATATATTTTCACACATTTGTCAACGAAGTCATAGGGAATGATGAAATTCCAAAACACTGAAAAAATGCTGAACAAGGGTAGTTCTTAACCTAATATTCATGGATATGTATAGACAGAAGCAATGTTGGGTTTGTAATGTTGAGTACCATGTTTCTATTTATGAGGAGGAACACATTACAACAATAAATGCACAATGCATACTGAATTACTTTGAGCAATACACTGTTTAACATGTCATACACAATTATATTAAGTGGGGCACTACACATGTGTGTGCATTGAGCAAGGGGCAGCTATTAAAGTAAATCATATCATGAGATTATACATCAACTGTCTGATACTAATTTTAAATATGGAGATAAGTTTAGTTTCATTGAGCGTATCCAGTATTACAATTTAAATCTTCTACCAGTCTTAAAATTCAGTAAATTGATGCTGAATGAATTATATGTTATCACATTTAATTTGAAAATTAGAACCTTTTCTCACTGTTGTGTTGGAAAAAAACTGTTAGGTAAATACTCAGAGGTACCCTATATCTGCATTTATTTAAACAAACACACTTTACAGACATAATAGACACACTGTGATTACCTGCTATGTTATCTGTTGTGCTGCATTCAACACAAAAATGTTTCCTGGCTGATCCCACAGAGTTGAAGCTAAAGCAGAGCAATGATGACAGATTTCTGTCTTGTGGTTCATTGAAAATGATGACACTCTTCAGATGTGTACTATTCAGAGTGTCAGTGGAGATAGAAATATTGTTAGATTGGATAACCTGCTGTCCATCCACAACCCATTGTAACATGAGACTGCTTCCAACAGTTTCACAGGAACATCTGACTTGATTTGCAGTTCTGGTGCAAATAGATGAGTCCAGGATCACTGGAGGAACTGTAAACCAGAAGACAAAACTGTAACTTGAAAATAAGGTAAATAAAAATGGCAAAACTACTGTAGATACAAAGGGTCATAGGATGAATAAAATCAGGTGTGAAAATAATCACAGAATATTTGATTAATACCCGGGGGATCTCAATAAATTAAAGTACCATTGAAAAAATATTTCATTAATTTAGTTTGGAAGGTGAAACTCATGTTAGATTAATTAAGCACATCATAATATATATTTATATACATATAAAACAGTCTTACAGCTCTTAAAAAACCCAAACTGGACAAATAAATGTGTTAGAAAAATGTGCACAGATGACAGGATGACTGAAACCTTGAGGAGAATGTGAAACAACATCTTTTTAATAGGTTAAGGTAGTTTCACAAAGTGCTGAGTTTGCCTGGAATAAGTTCTTCAACAGCCACAAACATAGAAGTATGGTGGATTTGGGCTATTACTGTTGAAATGCTTGTTTTGACCTATGAACCAGTGACAACATCAGCATCATCTTACATGGACTAAGCTTTGTCATTTTATTTGGTGCTTTATTCAAAAAAAATATTCATCCCTGATGTCCACCACTTGTTTCAATTGTAGCTGGTGTGAAAATTATACAAAAAAGCTATAATCTATATAAATATCCAAGAATACAATTGTGTTTTGACATTCTTGATATGTTTTCAGAGACTGAAGTCACCAGTGGAGAAAGCTTTGTTCTCATAACTGAATAGCTTGCTTGAACAGTAGCAATATATTTCAAAATAGCTCACATTAGCACCTACATAGGGCTAATTTCAAAGAAGGTTTGAGTTAAAATAGTAAAGCATTGTTTTAGTGAAGGTAAAAAAAGTCAGTGATGTAACTAAAGTGCAAAACATGGCATAGATTAAGTAATGTTATTAGTTTCAAGACATGAACTACATCACTTGTGTAGGTATGATCATATGTGGCACACTTCGACTTTTATTCTGTTTAATTATTTGTGCTTCTGTTGTTCATGTTTTTCCTATGCACATGTAAATTATCTCCAGTTGCTAAAGTTTCATTTCACTGTGTACTGTTTTTTATGTGTCTATGAGATAATTAGATCATTTATTGGGTCCAAAATTATTAGCCCTCCTATGAATATGTTTTCTTTCAATTCTTAACTGCTGTTAAAGAAGATTTTTCTGAAATCAATAGTGATTTTAATAAAAGGTATAGACGTAAATTCAGTGGGCTAATGTTTTTGTCTTCAACAGTATGTAAAATGTTAAAATGTGGGAAAGGAAATTAACTTACACAAAATCTTTGCTGTTAAATCTGTGGTAACAGATGCACTCGAGTTTCCATCTTGTTCCTTGTAGACTGCTGTGCAGGAGATTTTCTCACCATTATGGCTATGCGAGGCAATGAAGGTTAAAACAGAGGTCTGAACCTGAGTCTTGTCCTGATTCTCTTGCAGTTTCACCTGACTCTCTCCCAGTTTGGGAGACCATGTCAAAGCTGGAGGACGAGACGGGCAAGGAGCTGGAGCAGAACATGTCAGTCTCACAGAAGCTCCCTCTTTCACCTCCAGAGTGGATGGAGTCAAAGTTGGTGAGGGAGGATTATCTGAGGGGAAGGTTGAGTGCCATGGTTTAGTGGTTGAGCATGACATTTAATACCTCTTTATCTAGACAACAGTACATTTAATATGGGCTAGTCAAACAAATTTGATCCATAAGATCTTTGCTTTTCAAAACATACCTGTGACATTAATTTTCACAGAATCATTTGCATAGATCCATATGAGCCTACTGGGACATTCCAGTCTGAAGTAATAGGTTTTGCTATGACCAGGCTGCATATTGTTGAAGGTGGTAGTGCAGTCTTTCTTTGCTAGGTTTTTTGTTGTATGGCTTACTAGTTGTGTTTCTTGATTGTAAACGACCCACTTTGCTTCACACGTGCTAATCAAAAGGCCTTCAAATTCATTTTGGATGTCAAAGGAGCAGGGGATAGTCATGCAGGATCCTTTGAAAACTTGTACATAATATGGTAAAGAAATCTCAAACGTGTTACACTTGGTACCTGAAAAAGAAAAAAAAGGAAAAAACGATGAGTCTTTCATTCATCTACAAAGTACACTTGCCTCAAGCAAAAATTGTACAGCATTGAACTACAAATAAGTGACATGCACTGACTCATACATCACTCTTTGCATGTAGGAGGGTGGAGGCACCTAAAAAAATCAGACTTGTGAAAAATTGTTAACTCAATTATAACTGCTGCGGTGGTCATAGCAGCCTTGAGCCACCACAAAGCATTTGTGTGTAGGTTATCATAATGACTTGCAACAGCCCTGCTGACCTGCAATATAATTCTTACAAATTAGGGAGGCATACAACACTGTGTTTGTATGTAAAAATGTTACTCTGGCACAGGAATAGATCATCCGCATCCACTCAGTTTTGTTTGCAAAATTGTTCCTGGTGTATCCTCTGTTACAACCAAGATGATGTGCGTATCATCTTGGTTGCATACCTTATATACATGACTAAAAGCTAATTTATTTGCTGAATGAATGATGCAGAAATGACAGCACATGAGAAACAAAAAATGTGGAATCTGGGAACCTGCAACTTCTCAATGCCATGTCCCTCATCTGAGAACAGCTGGGCTAAGCAGCGCCGGATTTGCAAATGGAAAATGATTTTGATTGAGGTGAACTGACTGAGACCATACCAGTTAGAGAGAAAAGTGTCAAGAACTCACAATAAGATAAACCATAACAATAGGTTTATATGTCTTTTTGACCTACATTAGACATTGTAGATGTCACATTAAGAGTAGAACAAGTCTCTAGAATATTTAGCAGTTCTTTTTACTTCACAAATACAGTGTATGCGTTTGATGGTTTTTCTGGTATTAAATAATACTAATCACAAACAAATTTTGATTATGACTCACCATGCAGGAGACAGCCAACGAGAAGAAAAATCAGAAGTCCAGTCATTTTTCTAGACTAGAAATTGCAGATAAAACAGTGTTCATGTTTGTTTTACATACTTTCTTCAATAGGTTAATATAAAATATGATGTATTCTTTATCTTGAGCATCTACAATCTTGAGCATCTACAAGATAATTACATCTACAATTATCTTGAGAATTGAGTCCTGGAAAAATAAAGCAGGAATGCAGTCAACATGCTTGAAGGCTATAAAGGGAGCATAATAAACAACCTCTTCCAAGTATTTTTCTTCTCAATACCATGTCCCTCACTTATAAATTGGATGACTTGAAGCTTTATATTTCAATGGATAAGTTAATGAGAGACAGTCATTAATAGAAACTGGCCTCATTCACCCATCCCTGTTGAAACTGGTGGACTACACAGCATGTCAGTGGGAAAACAGTAAAAATTTTGATCCATCCATCCATTTTCTAACACCCTTGTACCTAGTGGGGTCGGCAGTAAAACTTTCCATAGCAGTCAAATACGAAACATTTGCAGTCATACGTAACAAAATAGGTATAAGCTATTAATGCCAAAGTGATATTCAGCCAAAGACTTCCCAGACTTTCAGCTTGTTGCTGTTAGGTGATGACTTATTTATCTAATATGGGAGCTTACTGTCATCTTGATTGCTAATGTACACATACCATCTGCTCCTAATTTTATTGTTGATACCAGTTTCTTGGGTAACACCATAAGCATTCAACAGAGGATGCATCTTAAGGATGTTTACATTACAGCTGCAATTAATAAAATGTTCTTCTCACTTAAGTCTTAAAATAACAAGGCTACAAAGTTTAGTCACCACCTTCTTTCATCTTGTCTGAGCTCTTGATCTGAAGTCCCATTATGAAAGGGGCTCCAACTATTTCAAAAACTTTTAAAATCTCTTGCAGGCACCTCTGACCAGCTCTGTCATAGGAACAGCTGAACAACAAAGACCTAGTGGGCTATGTAAATGTCTCCTTAGAAAGTATTGCTGTGAAAAAATGGTATAGCTACTGGGTTGTTCCAATCTCGGCATACAAAGAAAGATCCAGAATCTATTGAAGAAAAGTAACATCTCACACAAATCTGGTGATGGTGCTGCCCGAGACAGCCTCGGGAGAGGCATCAAGGAGGGCCAGGGCAACTTGGAAAGTGAGGATAGAGGACCACTAACGCAGTAATAACTTCAGGCAGGTTTGTTGGTGTAGTGGCTGCAGCTTGTGACTAACTACAAATTCAGCAACATCTCAGTTATAGAGAGGTGCAGACAGAGCACAAGTGTACATGTTTAGTTTTCCAAAATCATTTCAGCCACAATTTGATTTAATAAGTTACAAAGCCTGGCAATGTAGTAGAAAAGAAAACCAGGTTTAATTTTTAACTTAATTGTTACAATTAGTTAAAGTAATGACGACTTAACTTTTTTAATTAATGTTTCATTTAGAAGAATATTTCAGACACACCCCGACAGATTAATTTAAAAAAAGTTACATATTTTACACCGTTGTGAATCGAACTTTCCTCCTTGTTCTATATATTCTTAATGTGCTTATTTCCATCACAGCAAACCAAAATCAGTAAACAAAATGTTTCTTAACCTAGTATGCCTTACATAGAGTGAGTCAAAATTACTTACTGTGTATGTTCATGAGGTCTGCAGAGAAGGGATCATTCTCTATAAGTAACTCATATATATATGGAGGCACTGACTTTTAAAGAGGAAGTAAAACCAACATGACAAAAACAGTTACCACCACCAATTTTGTTTTTTTACTTAGATATCCGATGTCATCCATTCAACCAATATGGTCACAACACTTTTTCTTGTTTCTACAGCAAGGAGCAAACAACTCATGAATCTTAAAATAAAACATACATTACACAAGGTTGAAATAAATAATTAATTTCGATCTATGGAGGCTTTGTACGAAAACACAAATAAACAGTGTGGAAAATGTCCTTCACAGTCACCAGGGAAGGGGTCAATTTTGAAGGCAGGATCCACCTTTTGATCCACACAGGGACTATAAGTTCGGTCCTCAATTGGTTGGTTGTTGCGTCCTTAGGAAAGACACTTCACCCACCTTGCCTGCTAGTGGTGGTCGAAGGACCAGTGCATGGTAGCACCGGTACCCCTGACTGTGTGCTACTATCCAGTAACTTGCCACCATCAGTGTGTGAATAAGTGTTATTAGACTGTGGAAGCAACCCAGAATACCCGGAGAAACTCCTTGCATACATAGAACATGCAAACTCAATTCAGAGAGACCTCTGCACAGGATTGAAACCCCGGATCTTCCTGCAAGGCAGCAATGTTACCAACTTTGCCACCATATCTACTATAAAGTCTGTAAAACGGGCTAGAACAGGAACAAGATCTTGACTTGCTGTAGGAGCTGGTCATAAAGTGTGAAAATGTCAGAAATATAACCGAGAGTAACATCTTTGCTTTGGTAATTATCTCAGCTAGCAAATCTCACACCTATTTTGGAACACTTCTTTTTTCTCAGTTCTAATTGTCATTACACAGAAAATTCTGGTTTATTTTAAGTCTTCTTCTCTAGAAGAATAATTTTAGAGTTGCAATAATGCAGACAGGGGGCTGACTACTGCAGCTGCCACAGATGTTGGGTCAAAACGTGCGTGTCCTTCTACAAGCATGCATCTAACAATATTTTGCCCCAGTTTTGGTCTATTTCTCCTTCCAACCTGTCCTTTAAATTGATTGATTAACTTCCTATTTGCCTATTTGAAAGCTACATATGTCACTTTTAACAAGTGAAGACAACATAATAAAGTCTAAAAAAGTGAAAATATGACTAAATATTTTTATGTTCATATTACCACACCAATGTAGTTTATTTTTCTTATTTACTTTGTTGAACAAACACAGGGATTCTGATACTAAGCATATTTATAACACAAAAGCAAAGGAAATAATTTCAGAATATTGTTTCAATGCTGAAGAATGTCTTTAAAAATCTATTTAATCTAGAATTAAAGTAATTTTGCCTTTTTGGGGGTTGTTTTACCTGCCAGCTGGCCATAACATTACATCAGTATTTCTATTTTTGGTTTCATGTTTTAACAACCTGGCAAAACTAAAAGTATGTATTATGACTATTAGAAGAAGTCAATGACCATTTTCCACAGAAAATCTGTCAACAAGTTAATTTTACCATGAATAAAAACTTTTTAAGATCTTGAAACATTGTGAGCCCAATTCAAATATATTTTAGATAATTTATTTGAAATTATCTATTCAAATAAATAGATAATTTATGTTTTGATATTTATCACAAATGTTATCTTTTTCTGTTACACAGATTCACTCTTAAGATTCTACAGTCTATCCTCTATCTTTATGTTTCCCCTTTTTTGGTTATAAAAGAGACAGTTTTAAAGTACAGTAATTAATTTCCAGCTTTTTTTGTTGTACTGTTAAACACAGCATATTATGGGTTTTACTCTTGTATGTTGCAACTTTGCCAAACTTATAAACACAAATATCTAATTCTATGACAGGTCATTTCTGCCCCAGCTTGACGGCTGTCACGTGTTGTGTCGTTCAGATAGTACATTTCTCCCCTGTTGTCGTACTATTATTATTAAGAATCCAGGGATAGTATGATTTTTTTTAAAGTAAAAGTCTTTCAGTTTCATTTTGAATATTTTTTATTATTATTTTACATATCTATTCATTTACTTTTATTTTTAGTTCTAGGGACATTTTGAGCCACCAAACATTCAGGCACAAAGCACACAATATAGCGCACAATATTTTTTCTGTTTCAGTGAATTATTGACTAGCAAATAATAATTTTCTATGTTTGACATCTGCAATAATAGTAGTTCATGATCAAAGTCTAAAAAAGGTAGAAAGTTTGTTAAAGAAAAATAAGTTTGAATATATCTACATTTACAGAACCACCTGAACTTCCCCATGATTTCTAGAGCTTCTTTTGAAAAAACAGAATAACACATGCCACATAAAATTCAGAGTAGGTTCAAAGCCTGCTTTAAACTCATTATGTCAGTTTGTTTACAATGTTTTTGATTACTGTATTCCAACATAATATGAAACAAAAGTTATGTTCAACTCCCTCCAATCAGATGTGATTTTAGCAACTCCTCAATCTTTATCTGGAGCTCCATAGCTTTATCTGCATTCTCTTTTTTCTCCATTTCCCCTCCAATGTTCTGCAGGCCTCTCAGCACTGACTGCAGAGCATCCACATTCTTCACTGAGTCCATCTGGTCCCTGTCGGCACGGATCTCCTCCACCCAGCCCAGGTAGGCCTGGAGCAACCCCAGGTCATCCACGAAGTTTGCAATAATCCTTAGATCTGGTCTCAATTTCTCCAGTTCCCTGAGCCTTTTCCTGCCCATCTCTCCAATGTCATTTCCAACAGTTCTATAGAAAAGGGGAAAAAAAACAGTGGTGGTATACTCAGTCTCCACCAGTTGGCAGTTGTGGATACAACATAGAAACATGTTAAATGTGTTTGTCTTACGTCAGAATCTTAAGGGAAGTGTTTTTGCTGAGGCAGTTAACAATGTTTTCCGTCCCTTTCTCTGTGATACCAGTGATGTCCAGATAGAGCTCTTCAACAGTGGTGTTGTTCTCCAGGGCGGTCCACAGCTCATTAACCCCTTCTGGGCCCAGGTTGTTACCACACATACTGTAAGAGTGTTTGAAAAAAATGTATTAAATACATTAGTAGATTGTATTTGATTATTTCTGACATGTAAAGGTATCTTTTTCTTCCTTAGATTTTTCAAAGACAGTAGAAACAACCTTAACCCCTTCAGATAAAACACATCCTGTGTGGTGAAAAAGTATTTGCTTTTCATCAAACTTAGGAACTCAAGATCCTCAAATGATTTCAATATTGATCATTTTAATATCAGACAAAACAACAACAAAAAAAAACTGCAATAAAAAGAGAAGTACCATCTAATGTCTATGTGTGTAAGTCCCTGAATGCAAAAATGTATTTAGAGAGTTCTGACTTTTGGAAGAAAGCTTTTTTGAAGTCATCATAAATAGTTCACATTCTTCTATTAGAGAGACCAGTTAGAACAATTTTCTAAATCAATTGAGATTCGCAACTGGACTCTAAGCCTGCCAAAAAAAAAGTAAAATATTTAGACTACAAGTAACTGATTAATTTACAAACCCTTTAAGGTCAGTGGTCATGATTTAATGATAATAATTAATGAGTGGGCAAAAATGTATACTTGGGAGAGTCGTAGGGTAAAAATTACTGTTGAAATCTAAACATTTTGATCATCCCTAAAGCTTTTTGAGAAAATATTGACAAGCTTGACAATACTTGTATAAAACTAACAGCACATCAGAAACCATACAGTCAAAATTGGTGCTGAAAGGTGTTATGGGGAGTAGTTGCTTTGCTAGCTCAGCATCTGGACAGATTGCTTTAATTGATGGAAGTATGACTTCTGTTCTCCACCAGAAAATGATGTACAAAATTACTTGAGTAATACTTCATGATTTGAACTCAAGTCATGTGGATTATTAAATCTATGACTGTAAGGTTCAGAGTCTGAGTTTAAAACTGGTTGAGATGCTGTTGTGTGGCCTTACATTAGCCAGTCATGCTAAAAACATCCTCCAGTGTGGCTATTGCCAATTACCTCAAACACTTGATTTTAGCTGTTACTGCCAAAGAATAAACAATCTGTTACTAGATTATTTTTTCATGCAGGATTACATTGGTTTGCATAGCTATTTTTCTCTTAGTAAATGGGCACATTGCCTGCATTGAACAGAAACTGCATTTTGTATTCACTCATATTTACTACTCTTTTTCTACTATAACATTTCTTTGATGATCTGCAAAACATAAGTGTGACAAAAAGAAGAAAAGGAAGATATCTGTCAGCAGCAAATTATTTTTCATAGCACTATAAGGTTTTGTAGTTTATTTGAAAATTCCAGACTTCCTAAAATTAATGATTTCAGTTGCATTTAAGACTCTGAGAAGACTTACAAGAGTTTCTTGACTTGGCATTTGTTTGATTTCAGAATTGCAGATTCTAATATCGCTGCTTGCCAATCCAGACAGTTGTATCTCAAACTGAAACAGAGGAGAAAAACATATGTGCACTTCATTTTTGGTATTTGCTGGGGAACAGACTTGTTACATTCCAGAATGTATTTGAAAGAAGAGCGAGGAGATCACTGGATAGGTTTAGATCAGACAACTAACACAAACAGAAGAAAAAACACCCACATTTCTTTTCATTCCATTCTAGTCTTGTTGCCATTTTGAATATAAATTGAAGGACTCACTAGAGAGATTCACAGCGATGGAGGATCGGCTTCAGTCGGTTGAGTCCTCTGTTTCCAATGTTGGAGTATCCCAGGTTGAGTTCCTGAAGCGTGTGTGGAGAAAACTTCAGCACATAGTGCATTGCTGCACAGTCCACGATGCTCAATTTCATTTTAAACAAGTTAAGCTTCTTAATCTCTGGTGCTGCGATGGTAGTGGTCTCGTTCATGTGAAACTCCATCAAACAATGCAAAAGATTTAATGCAGTTTCATTTTTCATCTCCCTGTGTTTAAATTGGTCTTGGAACCATAATCCCAGACTGGTGGGGATTCCAGTGATTCCATTCTCTTCCTCCTTGGAGGGGTTAACAAGGCCATCTAGTTGCTTTTCTAACCTCGTTCGGAGAAGTCCCATAAAGAATCTTGTGAACATCTGGAGGCTTTCTAGCATGTCCATGTTGAGATCTATTTGTTTTAGCAATGTAGAAGAGACAGATGGTGGATGTAACCCAAAGCACCAGAGGTTTAAAGCTTGAGTTATATCCTCCTGGCTGAAGAGATTGAGGGCACAGTACAGAGCTGCCAAATGTTCCTGAACAGTCAAGTGGAAGAAGGAAAACATCTCCACTGTCTCCTCTTTGAGAGGATGAAGGATCTGACAAAGAAAGGTGCTTTGAATATTAGCTGGTGTTACACCATAATTCTCCAGGTCTTTTCTGCTGAACATGATCTTCCTCTGCAGGAGATTTTCGTAGGCCAGTTTTCCCAGGTTTGTCAGCTGTTGCTTTGCTTGGGAGAGAACTTCTGATCTTGAAGTTGATCTTTCTGCACTTGCCCTCAATCCATGGTGTTTTACTGTTGTTAACAGATAGCAGAAGTAAACCTCACTCACTGTTCTGGGTGGGTTTAACTCCAGAGATTTAAAGTCACCAACCTGAGATTCCAAGAAGAACTCTGCCATAGCAGTACAGATGATGTAACAATAAAGTGGGATAAAGGACAACACAAAAATGCTGTCATTGTTCGAGATGTAATTGTAGACTTTTTCTGCGACTTTCCTGTCCTTGTAGAACTTGGTGGTATACTCTTTCACCTGGTTTTCCTCAAAACCCAGCACCACACAGCATCTCTGAAAGAAACGTTTTGGAGCTTCTGTAGATGGCCTTGTTGTGAGAATGATGGATGCCTCTGGGAGAAGATTTCCTTTAATCAAAGCAACTATCATCTCAGACACTGGCAGCTTTGACTTTATACCAATGTTTTTGTCCCGACTTTTCCAGTCTAAAGAGAATCTAAACTCATCTAAGCCATCGAGGATGAAGAGCAGAGATCCTGGTGCAGTGAACAGATCAGGAAGAGCATCCTTTAAGTGCCGGAACTTCTCTCCCAGTAGCTCCAACAAACTAATAGGAGCTTCAATTAGATTGAGCTCTCTGAAAGATAAATCAAAAATGCTCGTGTATTCACGCATGCTCTTTCCGATTGCCCATTCATAGACAAGCCTCTGGACCGCTACACTCTTTCCAATACCAGCAATGCCCTTCACTTTAACCCTTTTAGGTGGCTGTCCTGTTGTCTCTTGAGGACTCAGTAGTTGATTTGGTCTAATGCGCTGGCATGATTGGTGGACATAGATACGGGCTCGTCTGCTTGCTAAGTCAAAGTACTCATGTTGACTGCTGTCAGTGAAGTCGTTGTCCTCTGTCACAAAGAGGTCAGTATAGCGAATCTCAATGTGAGAAGTTGAGTTTGAAACTTCTCCACTGCTCTCTGAGTAACACTTCAGTTCCTCCATGCGCTTCAGTAAGGTTGTTTTGTGGATAGAAATTTGAGCTGGAATAGAACATGATATGTTAATTTTCAGAAGTTTTGTCAATAAATTACATTTCTCTGATCTTTCTTTTTAACATGGGTTTTCATCATTGCATTTTCAATATTAGACCAAAGCTTAAAGATGATTATGTCCCAATTTATTTTTCCACAGCCAGCGACATACCTTGAAGCCATGACCATATATCATCTAAAATGTCTCTGCCACTAGTTCTGATCAGCCCTAAATTAATCTCTAAAAAATTGTATAAAACTGTAGTTCAAGGAGATCGTTGATCAACATAAATTACAGCATTTGTCAAACTATCTTTGCAAACTGATGTTTTAATTCACTTTTGTTTGTGGTTAGTCTTCTCAAATGTGCCTCCAGCACAGAAAACTCTGGTTGTTTTGTGCTGAAGCTGGTGCATGTAGCACTGGATAAGCTCTGCATTTTTTGATATACAAAATCTTTTTGTGTTGTTTTGTACTTACCTTTAAGGTTGGCCACCCTTTGACTCCTTGTTGGTTTTAGATCTTTCTTGCCTAAATGATGACATATATAGTTATTGAATCAATATAACTTTGGCATCAACATACCATAGTTTTAAAAAGTAAGTTTTAAAACTGCTAAGTTGCTTTGTTGTAGGATTCCTGGATTAAAATAGTATTAACAATAACACCAATATTCAGCAATGACATCAAAGGGAGCAAGTAGTCTTTACTAAATGTGTGACCAGATTTTATTCTGATTTTAGGAAGTTTTATGGCACTGACTCAAAGTAATCTACTTCAATAATTCCTTGTCTAAATAAAGAATTATTTATTTAGTAAAATAAATAAATAAATAAATAAATAAATAAATAAATAAATAGTGCCTAAATAAAGAATTATTTAGGCAAGGAAAATATCTATACATACAATGTATAGACACAATGTATGTGTCTATACAGTTTGTATAGTTAGCAGCAGTCGAAAGAAATTTGGCTTTTCTGTTTGAAATGCAAGTCCATTGGATCACACACCTTTTCATTTTACATTCTTGTATTAATACTGGTATTTTCTCATATCCTGCCATACATGTCAAAAAGTATTTTGGTAGTACTTTAGTCCTTGTTAAAAAAATGTTATTCATACCTCTAACCTCCGGTGTTATGGAGAATCCTTTGTTCTTCCTTTTGAATAGTTTAGCAATGGGTCCTTTAGGTTTCTTGTGCTTATCTGTTACAGAATTGATGTAATTAGACTTACAGTATGTGATATATAGAATTAGTTGACTGTTGACATTAAGGCCTAAACAGTTTCACATTTTTCTGCTTACTTCACCTGAAAATCCACAATATCTGTAGTTCCAAATTAATTTAATAGATATTGGTACATCAAATAAAGTCAAGTGAGTCACTGTTGGCTCTGGATGAAAATTTAACAAAGTTCTGCAGTGCTGAAATGTTTCACACAGAAACAACCTCAAAGTTTATAAGCATACCACATTTAAAATCATCAAATTATGAAAGTCATATTATCAGGATAGTAAACAGCTAAATTAAGGTTAGAATGAAACAAGAAGACACAACCAAGTAAAAATAGTAAAATAGATTCTTGTTTTATGAAAATAATAACAGAAAAAGCTAGAATATTCAGTTCAATTAGAAGTCAAAGCTCAAGTATAGAAGTAGGTTAGGAAGGAGCAATAAAATGATTATCTGTGTTCTTCAGATGAGCAAAGGATTGAATCTACAAATGAGCAGTGACTTACCCACAGGTTAAAATAAAGCCAGATTTTTACAAATGGACTGAAAAAACTCCTGTTTCTCAAGAAAGATTTAAATTAGTTTAACGCTGTGCCTTTAATAACAAACGTGTTTCAAAGGTATAGTTTAGTTTGATGTTTCCTATGCGTTATCTTTGTGTGATTGCGAAAATCATCAAAAACGTCTTGGCAGAGCATCAGAGTTCTGCCAACTTTGATGTCGCTGTCCAGTAAACAGCATAATCTACCTGTGAAAATATGACCTTACACACTATAATTTGCAATCATCCTTCACCTCTACTTTAACTCTACATTAATGTAGTTTGAAAACACAACACAGTCATGAGTAGCATTCCAAACCATCCTCACCTTCAGCTTCTACCACTTCAGATGGTGGTTGTTTGTTTGCAAAAGATCTACAGTGTCTATCAACCCAAATGTGCAGATCCTTGCAGTAATAATCTTGCACTTCTTTCAGCACCTGCAGGAACCGTTGACTGCTCTCCTCTGAGGCACATGCTGTCTCCAGAGCCTGAGCCACAGCATCAGGTGGGGGTTTTTCTAGTAAAGATAGGTAGGAGTTGGGAGATAGCACCTCATCGTCATAGAGCCAACGTAACAGGGGAGCTGGATGGTCGCAAGTCCACTTCAGCAACAGTTCCCTCTGAGATCGAAGCAGCTCCTGAGCTGAGGTCATGGTTTCAGAGAATACTGCCAAAATGTTGAGATTCAGTTCAAATTACAACTTACACATTAAAGTTCTCTTACAAAGCTGAAATAGTCTTGACTTTTACTTTTAAATGATAGAGGTCTGCACATTCTTCTAAAACCTTACCATAAAGTGTGGTGCTTCGTTTGTTATCTTCTCAGTCAGGTGAGTGTTGCTCCTCCTGCAACACTCCCCTTTTTCTGCTGAGTGTTGCAGCAACAGTAGTTAGCTTTTGTCTTAAGAAGTAGTTGAAGGCGGCAACTCTCCAAAGGTTCAATGTTCAGGGTTTTGCACCTGACTTAGCCTATTTGTTTCAGTTTAAATATGTGGAACAATGCTCTCATTTTCACCCACTAAACATAAGACACATTAAACATTCAGAATGTTTCTTGAACAGTCTTAGAGGACGGAGAGGGGTTTCCTGTTAAAATACTCAAATAATATGTTTTTCTGCTGTGCATTCTTTTCAGTAGTGACCTACTTGCATCTGTTGCCAGATGGCAAAACTTCAGTGTCAGACAGGTTAACTATTAATCATCATTGATATTGCTTTTATAGTCTGTGGAAAGTTTTCTACAACCTTTTATCATCAACACTGGAGGTTTATTACAATACCTTGCAAAAGTATATGTATCTCTTGAACATTTTCACACAACAAAAAACAAACCATTGTATTATAATTTTTGTAATAGACCAACAGATATTCTATTTTTTATATAAATAAAAATCTGAAAATCGTGGCATGCAAAAGTGTTTAACCCCTTTACTCTGATAAATTTAAATAAAATCCATTGCAGCCAGCTGACTGCTATAACCCACCTCTATGCAGTTTAATAACAGTACAATTACAGTTATAAAATCAACTCCAAGATTTAAACTCCCCACAGAGCTCTGTTTAATTAAATGCAAACCTCCTAAGACATGGCCGTCCAGCTAAACACATGGAAATCCTTAGCTTAACAAACACAATCTGTTGATAAGACAACTAGTCTTGTTATGCACACCACAAAATTAACCTCCATGGAAGAGTAAGACGAAAAAAGAAATGGTTAAAAAAACACCTGAAAAGTCCTGTTTATTGCTTACCACAAAGCCAACAGCCAACAGGTGTAAAAGTTGCTCTGGTAAGATGAGACCAAAATTACCTTCCTGCAAAATGCACTGCATGGGAGACATCAGTTGCTGTACATCACCTTAAATTCACCCTCACCTGTGTAAAACTTGTTGGTGATAACCTCATGCCTGCAGAGAAGCAAGGTGGAGCTTAGTTCATGGCATTCCTGGAAGAAAACCTGCTAAGTTGCAAGGAACTCGGAAGTAGGACTGAGATTTACCTTCAAACGTACAGCCAGAACCACAAGAGAGGCTTAGTTCAAAGCATATTTTCATGTTAGTATAGCCTAATTAAAATCCAAATGAACATCCAAGTGAGAATATGTGACAATACTTGAAAGTTACTGGTTACAGATGCTCTACATCACATCTGACAGATCTTGAGCTGTTTTGTACAAAAAGAATATGGTTCTACAAAGCATTGGTACAGGGAGACTGAATAAAATGCCCTTCAAACGTTTAAGATTTACATGCATAAAATATTCACACTCTTGCAGTACTTTGTGTTGATTTGTTAAATTAAATTCCAATAAAACCTGTGCACATTTACAAATGTAACATCTAAAAACAGGAGGAAAGAACTTAGCACATTTGGAGCCTTTAGGGAAATGACTAGCAGCATGAGAGTGACTCACTCCTTGTCATGTGTTGTCTTGCTGATGTCTTTCTTTCCGAAGCAAATAATTTCCACCTTTTTGTATAGGATATATTTTTTAAAATAAAATCTAAATTGCTGTACAGTTTAAAATATACTATTTTCTGGTTAGCAAGGCAAAAAAATCATATTAACCATGTTTTGGAAGATTCAAACAGATTTCAAACACACTATTTATTAATAGCATTTGCATTGGTAGCTTGGTAGACAATGGTGACACAATGAAACAGGCCAACTTCCTCTTCTTTGCCCCTTTCATCCCCTTCCCCAGTCTGCTGGAAGAAAAGTGCTGCAGCCATGCATGGAGACACAAGCTATTTTAAATGTCTCCAACTTATTGGTGAGTAGTGAATAAATTTATTACTATCTAGTGAGTGGATGTTCTTTTTGTAGAAATTCTAAAGACTTTTATTGTTAGATAATGTGCATGATAAACTGATATAATCAGTAAGGTAGCTGGTTAAATCAGTCATGATTATTTTAACAGTGGTGAAATTTATTTTGCTTTAAATTGATCTTTTCTGCAGTTTTCAGTGGCTAAGGTGAAATTATTTTGTGAATTATGTTGTAAACTTTTTTGATTTCTAGTTCATAATACAGAGAATTAAATTCAAAATGCAACATATTATGTAGAAAAACGGTAACTTGCACATATATTTCCTTGAACAATGTGCAGAGTGGAAACTTATTACCAGGGCTAAGGGCACAATTACGCTGTTCCTTTTTTCTAAATATATGTATTGCACAACTATTTTGTGACGGGGATGCAAAAAATTGCAATTAAATGCAGTACTATAACCATTACATAAACATTAATTAATGTGAGGAATTTCTGTGGCTTATGAGTGATCATTCCCAAATACCAAAAGAGATTATTGTTTTACAACTGCTTGGCCACAGTTTTTTTTAAGTGTCCCCTGTTTGCATTCCTTTAACTTAAAGTAAAATGGTTATTTTCTGCTTTCTAAATTATTTTCTTTTCTTTATTACTGAAGCGGTCTTGTGGATGGGGGCCCAGGCTGTCTCGCCTGTGCCCTCAGTCCCTGAGCGTGTACAGGGTGTGGTTGGCTCCTGCATGGTGATTCCTTGCTCCTTCACGCATGCAGACCCTCACCCCATCAGGGGACGGAAGGAGAGGGTGGATGTGCGGCTCAGGTTCAGAGGTGGTGGGCCTTTTTTCCCTCTCAGGAGCACTGCTTTCAACAGCGAGAGCAAAGACCAAGTGAGCAGGGATTTCCTCGGCCGGACATTTCTCTATGGCCAAGTGTCCGATGGAGACTGCTCAGTGAAGATAGAACAGCTTAGAGCGGATGATCCAAAGGTGTTTGAACTGGCTCTGAAGAAAGGCAGTGACTTACTCTGGGGGGTGTCAAGGAGTGTAAATGTAGACATCATCGGTGAGTAACATAAAAATACCTTGCTCTGTCTGTTTTTGTTTTATGGAAAGTAATTGAAATTGTTTGAGAGGTTTACAGTTTACAATCTCATGAGAGACCGGAAATAAAATGGGCAGCAGTCGATGATAGTTATTGTAGTTTTGCTGATTTACTAGTTAAATAAATTCTAAAAGAGAAAATACATAGATGTTTTTTGTCTCTTGCTGATAGACAACCCTGAGCCTCCTGTCATCAGCGGCATGTTGTCAGCCAAAGAAGGACAGTTGGTTTCTCTGAACTGCTCCGTCAGCTACCACTGTCCCTCCAGACCCCCGACCCTGCAGTGGAAGTGGGACCAAGGAGCCGAACTCAACAGCAGCGAGCTAGGAGAGCTACAAATGCTCCACCCAGGTCCCCACAAGTGGATGCTGCTGGCGTCTTTGTCTTTCATTGCATCCCACCAGGTGAAGCCCCGACTCTGGTGTGCGGTTAAATATCCAGAAACCAAAATGTTAGCGATGGTGAAGGACCTTCATGTGACATGTAAGCAAAACTATATCTTATATCTTTGTTTCTTTGCTGAGTTTAATCTAACCTGGTTTCCATTACCCATGCTTTTAGTTCCACCAAAAGATGTGAAGGTGGAGGTTCAGACATTGATCGTTCAGCAGGGGGGCAACGCCTTGCTTGTTTGCTCATGCAAAGCTGACCCTCCAGTGACAGAGTATCGCTGGTCCTACACTAAACACGGCCACACTGTGCACCTCCACCACCGATCGCACAGTCTGCGGGTGTTCAACGTGACCAAAGACATGAGAGTCCGCTGCTCAGCCAAGAACACCATCGGTCGAGGAGAATCCCAGCCCACGTCGCTTAATATACAATGTAATTATATCCTTTATGCTACTTTATTGTTGCAATGTTTTCCTTGACACCAAACACTTTGAAGAACAGAAAGATTGTTTTCTTAGAACCAGATGCTGGATTTTTGTGGTTTTAGGATGTTCATCTTTCTATTGTGTTTGGTTGGGTTTTACACAGATGATGCCTGCTTTACACATATCACATATTTCACAAGTGGAACTCTTACTGGAATTCATTGAGATCACAAATGTTTGTGAAGCAGTTAGTACCTGTGGCCATGGACGTTCGAAACATTTGAATTCAATGATTTTGATAGATACAGAATAGAATAGAATAGAATAGAATAGAATAGAATAGAAATATCTTTTTTTATCAAACAGTGGGAAAATTCAGGTGTACAAGCAGGATGTTAAATTTAAAGGGAAGTGTTTATCTTTAACACTTCCAGCTAAATGTAAACACCTTAAATGGAAAGGTAAACACTATAAATGGAAAACAAAAAAAATAAAACTATGACACAGACTAAACGAAATGTTCAAAAGAGTAGGGTAATTTGATGTACAAGATGTCTATTTTTTGTATATAGAAAACAGCAAGAGACTATTTGAAAGAAATAAAGCTTCTATCTAAACAAATTTCTGCAATATTTTTTGGCTCTACATGCCAACGTTTAAAGCCATGATATGGACTATTGGGGTAGTATACCACTGCAAACACATACCTTTTGTTTCTTTTAGATAAGCCTTCAATCTCACTTCCCTCTTCCACCTGTGTTGTGGAGGATTCTGAGGTGCGCTGTCGCTGTTCGGTCGACTCCAACCCCAAGGCAGCTGTCACCTGGAGCGTCAATGGGACTGTTCCACCTTATGATTACAACGTGTCTGTAACATCAGAGCCCGACATGCTCACAGTGTCTCTGAGGGGATACATGGACAAACCATTGAGTGTAATCTGTTTTGCATTCAATGCACTCGGAAATGACTCCCTGGTTTTGCTGCAGGGGGAGCAAGGTATGTCTCTATTCTTGCCACACTAACAAAAAGAACATCTTCCTCTTGTTTTTCTTTCCATGTGATGCTGCAATTGGACTATGTACACAATATGCCCACAGCCTACAAATATTTTAAAAATGAAGAAAACTCTGCAAACAAAAGCTTGAGGGATTTTGTTTTATGTCATAAAGTGGTCTTACTGGTTTCCTAAGACCACTTTAGGAAACCAAAGTATTCTAAAGTTTCCTAATGGATGCTATCCATCCATTATGGATAGCATAATGGATACCAATTATGGTATGGATAGCATACAGTAAAGCTTTATATGCTGATTTATGCTGCTTTTGTATTCAAGATCCAGAAACTGCATCTGTGGTCTGGATCATTTTACCTACTGTGGTCATCTCACTGTGCGTATGCCTTCTGACCCTGCTTGTCTGCTTCTACCGAAGGAGAGCTAAAAGGTATGTGTGAAAATTATGTACCTATAAAATGAAGATGTTATTTCTATATATTTATAATACAAAGCTTTTGGTCTTCTCTCTTCTAGACACATCATGATGAGACATCAAGCTGTCTTCCCTGAAGCACTAGGAATTTATCAGAATAGGATGCCTCTCTACATTAACTGCACTGAAGTGACAAATGTTTACACCAATGGAAGCTACCAGCTTGTATACCAGAACTCCACACCTGTTTTTGTCCATACAAAGCAGGTATCATATATTTTGGTTCTTAAAGAGTTTAATGGGAGACACATCCCATTTTTTTTTAGTTTTTACATACTGTTCACTTTGTATTTGAATAATCTACCTCTGTCTTTCAGGTCCGTCCAATGGGCCGAAGAGGTGGGGAGAGGAGAAGAGGTCAAGATGTTGCAAGAAGAGATAGAGGAGCCGGTGTGGGACTCAGGGATACATCAGAGGTCCAAAGTGCTTCTCCTGATGATCCAGAGACAGCCATCTATGTAGAGATCCTATGAATTTTAAAACAAAAAAATGACTGGAAATAGATTCTATAATGTTTGGGACAATTGTGCTAGTGTTACTCTCTGTCTGCAATGTATATAGTGTTCAATACTGTGACGTATGGGTTTTCTGAATTTTTTAAGGAATAGTTATATTCCTGCTGAAGTTTTATTTTCTTAAGTCTGCAATGTAAGAATATAATATATTCTTTACTTACACTATACTTTAAATATTCTTGTTAATGTTTTTGTTTTTTAAACATCGATCAATGTTTGAATTCTAAAGAGGACAGCAAATAATAAAAATTAAACTATGACCATTAAGATTCAGTTTATTGTTATGTGGATATATTATTATTATTATTATTATTATTATTATTATTATTATTATTATTATTATTATTATTATTATTATTATTATTATTAAGGGATGTGAGGCAGAGGCCAAAAAATCTGATTATGCTGCCAGAAAGTAGCATGCCCAGGCCCCAGCCCTCAGCATTATGAGTCTGGTTTGAATTGAAACAAAAACATTAGCCTAATTTAATAATGACATACAACAACTTACATGAAATTAAAAAAAATAAAAATAAAAAAAAATAACTTAACACGTATGTTTTTTTTTCTCCACAACATAGACAAGTAAAAATATATCCACATTTTATTCCACTTCGAAAATGTTCTATGAACTACATAGGCTCCACCACTTGGTGGCGAATTAACTGCATGGTGAGATAATTGTGCAGTAGAAGAAGAATGTGAAGTTCTCATTGGTTGGAGATGCCTGGAGTCGGAAGTTACGACACATTGACATTTGCAGCCTTTTGGTGGGAAAATGAGTGCTCACCTGCGCATATTTAACGTTAAATTCAAGTGGTCGTTATATAAATCGAGATATTTACTGTAGCGATAAAAGTATTGTGTTAAATGTGAAGCACAAAACAGCGTGGGAGATAATTGCGCTGCAGCCTTTCACGAGTGTTGAATGACCCGACATATGTGGGAAAGTTCACTGTCTTTTGTTTACTAGCATGCTATCTGGTTAGACAGGAGTCGTTCTATCGCTGCTCTGCAACGAAGTGAGTTTATTGTAGTGCCACGTAAAGCAATCTGGGTGTGTTTTAGGGTTAGGCTGTTCGTCGTATTTTTTAAAACGCCCGGTTGACGGAAATTAACTGGAAATTAATCGCATTTCGAAAACCAACAAGACAAGCATGCCAGAAATTCAACTCAAGCATGTAATCTCTTGCTCCACCGAGGACAGCGTAAGTTGTTTTATGTCATTACGTTCGTAAAGTAAGCTGCACCTTGCCTAATGTTTTTGTTTCAATTCAAACCAGACTCATAAAGCAGACAATCTGCTGAGCTCAGACACGTACAGAAAGTGGAAAGCAGCAAAACCCGGTGAGAAGCAGACGTCCGTCATCCTTCAGGTTTGTTTTGTCTCTAATTATTCGGTTGTTTGTTTCTTTTTATTCTTTCTGTGAAATTCAGGGATAATAAATGCTTATCATTCATCTTAAGTCGCCAACATATTCGTTCACAAATAGCTCAGCGACCCGTGTCTACTAAAAACACCAAAATATCTTTAAATTATAAAAATATACTTTAAAAGTTTCTCCCCCATTTCCTATTAGTCGTCATTTTTGACCTTACACAAACTGTAAATCATCGTTTAAAATGACGTTTCACTAAATTAGCGTAGATATACAACCTGTTTTATTAATAATAAACTAAAAAACAAATTGTAATGATGGAAAACAAATAGAACAGCGAGTGAATCTGGACCAACAATAATATTGCAATTGCATATTTTCCTAAAATGTGGCACTTTTTGCTGCTGGATGTGAGAAATCTTAAATCTAATCCCAAAGATTTCCTAAAATGCAGCTTTGCTCCTTCGGGGAGAAATGAACACTCAAATCAGATCCAACCTGTGCTAGCTGCTCTACACTGGCTTCCTAGTGAATATCAGTATGAATTTCAAGCTCTTTTTGCTTGCTTTAAAAACCTAGCATCACATTTTTTTGTATATTATGCTCCACATAGCACATTAGGTTCACAAGTCAAATGTTAGACTTGTGAACCTAGTCTAACCTAGATCCAGTATCAACAGAAAAGGTCTAGGGTTATCTCAGAGGTAGTCCTAAACCTGCAGCCCAATCTGCTTTTGCACTTTAGCGCTGCCCAACAGTGTAATTATTTTAACATTATTTTTAATAATGCAATTAGTTTTAGCTACACTGAACATTTCTGAGCCCTGTTTTTTTGACAACTTCCCATGTTTATTTTACTCATTTTAGTATTTATTTTTATCAGGATACATTGTCTTATTACAGTTCAGATTTTTCTAAATAACTTACTTACTAATAACACTTCTTTTAGCAGTAAGTAAAAGTGCATTTCTTTAAATGTGGTATAGAAGTAAACTTTGATTTGACTTTAGTCAAATCATTTCAATGATATATATATAACATGTGTTGAAGTTTGTCTCTATTTGCTCTCCATAAATCTCTTCAAAAATAAGAGGAATAATGTTTTATATGATACATGAAAATTGACTTTTATGTTTGTCACAAAAAGATGTTTTATCATTCTTGTGTGACTGTGATGCTTAAGCATTCAGAAAACTTTTTTTGTCTGAATTTGTTTTAGCTTTTAAATCTTTTGTCAGACTGTTTAAGCTGTAGTGAAGTGTTTCACTCTTTCCCTCTAAAGTAGAGGTCCACAAATACAGTACTCTTGTAGAGCATCCAATTTGAGATCTTTAATAGTGATTAGGATGCTTGGCCAATGTAGCACTTTTTCCAGTTATTTTGGGTATAAAATAAAGCTATGCAACAGTTTATTTTCCCCGTTTCACAAAATATTGTGTGTTTACAAACTCAAATGTGTAGTCATGCTAAATAACCAAGTTTCTTCATTTTGATTAAAAATGAAGAAACAAATGTTTGATTATAATAATTTCCAGAGTGGTAAGACTCTGGGGTGAAACCTTTTTTTACTGTGAGGCTGACGCAGCAGTCAGTTTATTGACTCTTTACAATTGATCTTCTTTCTTTCCCTCCGAGAGTCGTCTCATGTTGTATTTACTTTTTCTCCAGTTTGAAAAAGAGGAGCAGGTCCACAGTATTGATATTGGGAATGAAGGATCAGCTTTCATTGAGGTGTTGGTTGGGAATTCGTCAGCTGTCAAAGACCAGGACTATGAGGTTTTTCTCACAAATCACACTGACAGTTTTCACTTCCTAACCATTTTAATGTTTGCTTAATTAAAAAAAATAAATATTTCTTCCTTTTTACCTTTGCTTCTTTCCTTTTCTATCTCTCTCTCGCTTTCTCTCAGGTTCTTCTCGTCACATCTTCTTTCATGTCCCCCACTGAGAGCCGTAATGGCACCAACATAAACCGGGTTCGTTTCTTCGGACCCAACCAGCTGCAGAAGAGCACCGCTCAGGAGAAGTGGGACAGGGTGAAAATTGTGTGCACCCAGCCATACAGCAAGGTGAGGAACTTGGTGATTTCAAATCGGCTGACCTATCACTTTTAGGTGACAGCAAATTTATTGGTTGTATATTCATAAAAGGAAGCGTCAGATTCACTGTGCAGTACAATAAATCTTTTTGACTCTTACAGAATATGGCACAGAGCAAATTTCTGAGCCTTTAAATAAAAAGGTGTTTATTGTGGATAAAGTCAACAGTGCAGCCTGTGAACTGAAATATTTTTCATGCGGACGGGTTCCTTTAACAGAATAATGTGTATTTGTGTTGTCTTTTGCACTTTACAGAACATTGCATATGGCCTTGCTTTTGTCAAGTTCCACTCACCGCCTGATAAAACCGAACCTCCAATCTCCTCCCCTGTAAGTTATCCACTGTGGTGCTCCATTTTAATCATTGCTCTACAAATAACTGTCTAAATGAGGATAAAACAACAGAAATTTGCTTTATGTATAAAAATACACCTCTGTTTTATTTGATGTTTCTCGTCTGAAGTCACAGACACATCATCACATCATCTTAAACTACACAGTATTTTTTTTTCTAATAGCTATAATAGATCACATAGCATTTATTATTTTATAACTGATCAGTCGCAAACAATCCAGTAAATGTAGCTGTAACTCACCATTATAAGTGGGCAGGTTCTGTGTGTGTGTGTGTACGTGCTGTATGAAATTAAACATGAATTTCTTAACATTTAGATTTTTTGTGAAACATTTTGTTGTAGTTTCATTTTCTGTTGAGATTTTTAAAATTTTCTGATAAGCTAAATTGGAAATGTGTTCATTTATGTGATACAGTGGCATCACCGAGTCTCCATGACAACCATTAAATGCCATCAGCACGCAGTTGTTAAAGAGGAATTTAAAAAAAGCTTAGACTCCTCGTATTAGCATTTTGAATAAATATGTGGACTGGTCCACATTCTCACTGATAAGTACGGTGGAGGACCTGTGATGCTCTGGGCCTGATCCTCTTCTGAAGGCTGAAGGAATGAAGAACTTCTTGAAATATCAGGATATTATTCAAAATCTCGTGGACTCTAGCATTAAAAGGATTGTTGGCTCTTTCTTTTTTTGGAGGATATGTTGATCTAATATAAACGGCCAAATCAATATAAGAATGGTTCTGTTACCCCAAAATAAACGTTATCCATGGATACCTCATGGATACCCCATAAATCCAACAGTCTCCTATCTATTTGATAGGACACTGCCTATCCGATAGATTTGTCCTCTGCACAAAGGACATTTGTGCAGAGTAATAACAGCAGGTCAGACAATAATTGTGCTACCAGTGATTTAAAAAATAAAAATCTTAACACCCCAAATAAATAATAGAACTCAAATGAAAGCCTGATTGTTTTTCTGAAATTTTCAGCCTGAGTGAGATTACTCTACTGCATTAAAAGACGTATGTATTTTAAGGCTTTTTGCTCCTCTTAATGCCACAAGGCTGGCATGGAGGGATTTGATTTGAATCTAGGGTGACATCAGTTGGGAGTGTTTTAACTATGAAATCATTTGTCAGATTGAAGGCCTCTTTTGTAGTTGGAAACAAAATCACTTTATTCAGTCCCTGAAACTTCTCCTTCGGCGCTGAACTCGTCCTTCCTTCCTGCCAGAAACTGACGAAGCTGGGACAGTTCAGGGTGAAAGATGAGTCTCCTTCATCTGGGCCCAGCCTTCAACCTGGCAGCCTCTTTTTCAACCGAGACAATGCAACAAAGCCAAGCACTTCACTCAAAGGTAGAGCCATTTATTTAAATTTACAAGCCCGATTGATTCCTTTTAGGTCTTTGGGATTTTAAAGCAGTAATGAGTGTACTTTAATTAGGTTTTATTTTAGGCTGCCTAACTTTGCTGAGCGACATGAGAGTTCAAAGACAGGCTTTTCTATTGGGGGTCCTTTATGTTAATTGGCTGTCTTGTTCTTCCTCACTGTCTGCTTCTCTTTTCTATCTTTAGTCTCTCCACAGAGTGACAAGCTGAGCTATGCTGCTGCTGCTCTGCAGGCAGGAGGTAGCTCTCAATCACCAGGTCAAGCTTCCACCTCCATCTCTGCCTCACCACAGGTACTAAATATCCCCCCATTTACCTGAAGGGCACCCACCAAACACCTGTTCATCAGTGAGCTGTAGCCCTTCTCTTCATTTAGACCACAAAGAGGCAGAGAAGGCTGTAGAGGAAATGAAACCAGGCAGAAAAGCTTGATTCAGCTCAGGATCTGTAGGTGTTTGAAGGTTATTATGCACTTTTAATATTCTTATTGAGTTAAGTAACCATTATTTAACCAGGTGGGTTATGGAGAACAAATTTTTATTTGCAATAGCAACCAAATAATATGTGATAAATCCAGTAAGTCTAACTTAAACTGAAGTGAATAGCTTTCATGCATTTTTCAATGTATGCACATATTTATACCTGAAAATTACTTTATAATATTTAACATAAATTAAGAAAAAAAAAACTTCCTGAAGATCAGCCCAATGTTTCTTTTCACAGCAAATATAGAGCAACTTTTTCTACTTGAATCCACATTAGAAATGCAATGAAAATATGGTGCTCTGAGTGAGGAGTTTGTTTATTTCCTCTTTTTATGCAAACAGCTGCAGAGTGTTTATACAAAAAAGCTGACTCAGAATATTTTGCCCATGTTTGTTCACCTTAACGAAGCAAAAATCCCCAAGCTAGCAGATATATAGTTTCTTTTTTTTTTTAAATACAATAAAAAGTTTGATGAAAAAGTTGCCTCTGCACTCTTGGCAAATACTCATCGCCTTCCGATGACCTTTCTCTAGCTCCAAAATAAAGTGAAAGTTACTTATCCTCACTTTCGCTTTACCAACATGTCTGCTTTTAATAGATAAATGCATTGTGTTTTACTGTAACCTTATCTTACAATTTAAAAGAAAACGTATAACGAAGCATCAGAAAACATTGAGCTATTAAACGACTTGTTTCACCCAGAGATCGTTGCAATGCTCTTGTCCAGTAGAAGTGAATTCTGCAAGTCAATGACTTGATGCAATCTGCTGGGTTTCATTATATAGAAACTTTTTAAACATCTATGAATAACTAATCATACTCTTTGATAACTGGGATCAATAATCTATTTATGATTGAATTTAAATGATTTTTTGTAAAGTTCCTTTAGATGACAGTTGTGAGTTGAAGTGATTTCCTCAAAGTACTGTGGCCTGGACGCGGTTTGGACGAAGGTTTCTTTTGTATTTTCAAAACCTGAAACTTTCTCTTTGTACTTTTTCTGGACTTTCTGCCAACAGACGCTCTACTCACAGATATGTCATATTATTAGGATAATCTCAATAATGGAATTTTCAATGCAATTTTCATAAAATAGACTAATTCTGAAGGTTTGATTGACAATAATCAGTGAGTTATATGCTCAAGTAACCACTTAATACAAGTTTGTCAAAATGAACTGGTTTCTAGTAGATTCAGCTCCAGCCAAGAATCTGTTCAGTGAACCAGTTAGTCTTTTTATATTATTTTTTTTACATACTTGCTACAGTAATTTGATAATTTTGTCATCCAGCCACCAGCAAAAAGGAAGTTTGAGTTCAGCAAAGAGC
Organism: Alfaro cultratus; assembly: GCA_903066825.1. NCBI lineage: Eukaryota > Metazoa > Chordata > Actinopteri > Cyprinodontiformes > Poeciliidae > Alfaro > Alfaro cultratus. The sequence continues at coordinate 37,513 of CAEFZX010023576.1, read as the reverse complement.
GACAGTCTCCCTCTGGACCTCCTCCGACAAAGAAAATGAGTCCTGGGGGCTCGCCTGAGACCAAAGCTGCGACCCCTAAATACAAACCGAGTCCTGTGAGCACGCCAAGCCCAAGCACTGCCAAAGGTAGCAGATCATTAATAAATCTTTTTATGTTATAAAACAAACAAACCTTGAAACTGAGGTCTTTCTGCAGCATCATCAGCAAAGAAATCTGCTGAGAAGAAGAAGGAGAGCCAATCCAAACCAGAACCTAAGCCCAAACCGAAGACAAAATCCAAGAGCGAGCAGGAGGTCCAGTTTAACCGGATCTTGGAGGGAGTTGTGTTTGTGCTGAGCGGCTTTCAGAACCCCTTCAGAGGGGAGCTGAGGGAAAAAGCGCTTGAAATGGGAGCCAAGTACCGGCCCGACTGGACACCTGACTCCACACATCTTATGTAAGTATTTCTTTTCAGGTTAATCACAAATTAGATAATTATTCAGGTTCACATTATTTTTCTAGTTTATAAGTATATGTACTCCTTTATTGGATGTCACATGTTTTAGTAATGGCCTTAACCAATCTGCATTATTAGCTCTGGTGTCCATTTTCCTCTTGACAACAATGCATAGATTTTCAATGGGATTTAGGTCCTTGAATTTGCAAAACATGAAGTTCTCTTTGTAACCTCCGAGTGGAAAGCTGTGCTGGTTTGAACTTGAGAAACAAAGTAGACCAACTCCAGCAGAGGACATGGCCCCTCAAATCATTTCAGTTTAAACTTCACACCAATCATCTCAAACTGGTGTTGCTTGTGAGGCTTTTTCTACCATACTTTTTTCTTCCACACAACCTTTCATTTTATAAACTTAGATGCAGCAATCTGAGAACATCTGCCTTCTTTAGCAATGACCTTTTTTGACTTACGTACTATCTGAGATTGTCTTCTGGATAGCTATAAAGTCAGTAATTTCCACATTAGTGTGGAGGTTGACATGTTTGTTACATTTATTTTTAAAATGAACAAACAGATGCATAAAATATAAACCACTTTATGTATGTAATGAGTTTCACTTTTTGAATTCTATTTCTGAAATAAACTTTTAAATAATGTTCTAATTAACTGAGATTCAACAAGACAGGCCTCTCTGGTGAATGATTTTAAACATCTATCTTTACAAAAAGATCTTTAGGAACATTTTGCATTTCCATTAAAAATTTTCAACTAAAGAAGTTCCTTTTATGTTTTCAACTTGAATTGATTTTGTGCTGGAAAAGCAACTTTACTCTTGTTCAAAGGCAAACAAAATATAAAGATCCACTTAAGCATGAATGGTCGCCGATCTGCGGTTAACAGATCATGCTGTAATGCCAGCACAGCTCTGGTGAGATATATGGGTGAAGTTTGAACAATTTAGGAGATATGGTAGTTTCATATCAAAAGATGAATCAGAAGAAAAATCGCACTGCACCTTTTCTTCATTTATAGGATGTGGAGGATTCCACACAGTTTGTTGTTTTGTTCAAACAGAGTGCAAATTAATAGGAAGAATGAGTCCCATGGTAGACGTTTCAAGCACACCTGATTTGAATGGATAAGTGACAGATACACAAATAAGAAACAGGAAAATAAATCAGTTTTTGTTTAGGCGGTGTTCAGCTGGAATACTGAGGAAACCCGGTGTGAGCACATAAACTTCAGCGATGTCACATTTATAATGCCCACCGTGTCAAAGCTGTTAGAGAAGCGCCACGCTGCAGTTCTCTGGAGACGAGCACTGCTTACAGATACTGCTGTGCCAAGAGAACTCGAAGAGATAAACGAGGAACAAATGCTAAAGAGTGACGAGATAAGTCTACAGAGCAATGCACTGAGAAACTGCACAGTGTAGATAAAAGAAAGTAGAGCAGGATTAAAGCCCTATTGGAGCTAAAATGTCATACTTTTATTTAGGGGAATTGCCTTTAGATAAAAAGATTAAAAAAATCCATAAAAGGTGCACGTCAGCATCATTTAATCCTGGTAAACACATTAAAAATGAGACAAATTATTCCTAAAAAATATTTATTTTTTGGTTTAACATACAAAGGTTTATTTTAAATAAGCTTTTCTTAATTTCCCCTCTAGATTTTTATGCATCCATGGTTCTCATGGTCAGAACATCAGTTTAATAGCTTTTTGTTTTCAGCTATTAGACAAGACTGACTTGTCAGCTTCCCTGTTGTGTAATAAACATCTTTTTTGTTTGTTTTTCCGGTTGCATGCTCCTGTCTCGGCCCATTATTCTACAGCTGTGCCTTCGCCAACACCCCCAAGTACAGCCAGGTGAAATCAGCAGGCGGCATCATTGTCCGGAAAGAATGGGTGATGGACTGCCATAAGAGGAAACAGAAGATCTTACATAAACGGTAAGAAAGCCATAAGTGAGTTTCAGTATATTGATTCCTAAATATCACTGCAGTATTTGGTATGCTCTTATTTTTCTGGTAACATGCTTTTAAGATTTGCTTACCAACAATATACTGTCCAGTTGGACAGGCACTATCAGCCCCTTAACGCCAATAAATATGAAGATGATTAAGCTCAGAGATATGAGTTTAACAGTTATATCCTTCCACTTAACTTTCCACTGATATGCTTGAAAACATAACTTCCGTTTTCTTTAGTAATGACTCTTTGTGAAGCGTGCCAATAATCGTCTGCAAGCATGGCCAGCACCTATGTCATGGCCCTTAACGAGGCCATGACATTTTGCATAAGAAAGATGGATGTATTTTGATTTTATTACATATTTTGAAATGTACCGTAATTTCCGGACTATAAGCCGCAGCTTTTCTAATGGCCGCCAGGGGCGCTCGAGCAGAAAAGGTTAGATTGAGACAGGTGGAATATATGTGTAGAGGAAGACGCAAGTTTAATGTAACTTAACACGTCTCAGTGCACAGGAGGAAGATGAAGAGGCTCTCAGTGACTTTTACCGGCAAGTATTTTTTTTTTTTACCAGCCCTGTTAGTGCTGCGTTACTACCGTATTGCTGCTGTGTTACTGCCACTTCACAGAGGCACTGTTTGGAAAGAAAAGCTAAGGTATATTATTAAAATGTTGAAAACTCTTTCTGTGTACAGTCTGTATGTAGGCACATGCTGCTTATAGACAGGTGCTGCTTATGTATGTACAAAATGGTTTTTCCTTTAAAAATGTACTGGTGCGGCTTATAATCAGGTGCGGTCTATAGTCCGGAAATTACGGTATATATTTCAGTGTTACTGCAGCATAGATAGTATAAGCAAGTTTATGGTAATGAGCACTTGCTGTGCAGCTGAAGAAACTCATCTATATGAGAAATGTTTGTCAAAATTAGTGAACTGTGGTATGTTTATTTAATTATTCTTGTTAAGTACACAAATGATCCACGGCTAATGCAAGGTTGTTATGAACCAGTAGCTTAGATATTATGGCAAAGTTAAGCAGAATCTTGTCTGTCCAGTAAACCTCTAGCTTCTGAAGTAGGAAATGTTTTTTAGACAGCTGTTATAATTAAAACGATGTTAATTATGAATCTGCACGAGGTTTGTAATCCACTTAAACTGGCAGTTTAAGTGGAAAATTAAACAAAAGATCACAACTAGCACTTCAGTGTGTGAGGTAAAACATTTTCTTTCATATGGTGTGATCAATCACTGTTGAGTTGATTCAATCTTCCAAGGCTTTTCATTTTAGAGTTTTGTCAAATTATAAAACTATACTTAAGGAAGCACCTAAAAGCCATATAAGTTTTCAATTCTTCCTACTTCTTTTCAAACAGAAAAGTAGTAGTAAATTTATTATTTTCTTCTTGATTATGTATGCACATGTTTTCTCTATCGTACTGATTGCTTCTGTTTCTTGTTTTTAAAAACCTGTTTGAAATAAATATATAAAATCAAATCAAATAATGGTGCAGGTGAATCAATGGAAGAATCTCTGCTGGATGACAAAGTGTGTGACTTTGATTTGTGCAGTTCTGCACAATCCTGGGCTGAACAGCTGGGTTTAATTTTAGGCCTTGCAATGAGAATAACATGGCAGTATATGGATCTGAAAACTGTCAAAAAGAGACAGGAACCTAACATATGTGCCCAGCATTTAACTTTTTAAAGCCTGTTTTAGTGAGATATTGATTCAAACAACATATTATATTTCTAGACACTTGAAATGTCTGAGAAACTGCATTTGCATCTTTTGCTAGTATTATGCAGTTCTAACTGAAATATAGGACAAAGCAGTGAAAAATCGCAAAACTCATGCCAACATCAAATACGTTAAATTGCACCAAATTTCATTTCAGAGCTGCAGAGATGCTGAAACGCATCCAAACGAGCAGCTGGTAGGGATTAAGTAGCACAGAACATGTGACTACAGTATGACTCCATGTCTGATGAGAACTCTTTTTTGGGCTGTGTCTGTTTTCCTGTGTTGTACAGTCTGTTCTCAGCAATCTCACTGATTGAAACATCCAAAAATACTCCCATCACAGCAGGGAAGACCACTTGCTACAGAGAGCACTGTAACCTTGAGTGGAAGATCCCTGCTGTGATCACAAATTCTGCCCACTGAGCTCCTGCAACTCTCTAATTATATAGCTCATTATGGGGGTTGGGGTGAATTTGCAACATCAAGGTCTTCTGTCATGGTTCCTGATAAATCTGTCTGTACTGAATAATGTAGGGCTAAAGACATTGGGAGATCCAAATTTAATTGGGAACTTACTGTATTATCTGTGTGAAGTTTTGATTTCTCATTAAGAAATTCCCACATACATACTGCCCCCCACTGTCTCCTCTATGTTAACTTTTATGAATAATAAAATTCTGAGACATCAAAGTGAAAAGTTCACTTATTTCAGTATTTTAATTTAGTAAAGGAAACATATTATATAGATGAATTACAAACTGAATGTTTTCAAACCTTTATGTTAATTCTGATTATTTTCCACTAATGATAAAAACATCACATTTAAGATTAGAATATTTAAAAGGTTTTAATACAGGAATGTGCGATGAATAAAAACTATGTTTAATACCTTCTTACAGGCAGTTTTTTTTTTTCAAAAGGTACTTTTAATCTGACAATTCTTGTTGAAGCATAGATTTTAATTTACTGAATTCAGCTCCACTTGTGTTATAGGTTAAAGATTAGAGTGAATGAATAATTAATATATAGTTCAGTTAACTGCTCTTTGGGAAAACAAGTATTTTTCAAAGTTTTCAACTTTGTTACATCTTAAATGTTTAGTTTCTAAAATAATTTTACCGTTTTATTAAAGTGATTGTCCATTTTAGCTTTGCGTTCAAATATAAGATAAGAAAATTCACAATAATCAAGAAAATACTTTCCCTTAAGCCTGTAATTGAAGCCTTTATCCAGGTCAAATTAAAAGATAAGAGATCATCACACTGCTCGCCATGGAAAAAGCAATTTGATAACTTTTTCTTACATAATTTTTCAAAAAAAGATGTATGAAATAAAATGCAATTTCAATAAATGAAGCTGAGTAAATTAAATATTGCTATGCAGCTAAGTTTTTATCTTTGAGCTTTATTTAAAAAGAAAAATTCAAGGAGAATACAAATAAAAAGTTCACTGCAACCTGCCATTCTCCCTCATGTTCACCTTTCTCTGTAAATTTCCTATTGTGCCGGTGAGAACTCGCCCCTGCCCAGCACCGCTATTGTGCTGCATGTTGAGTGTGCAGCTTTGATGATGTATTCTTTATTTAAAAGCTGCATCTGCTATGGGTAATTAAAAGAACCACTTACTTTGATGATGACAAGCACCCGTACAAATCTGCACACTCACGCTGTAACTGTTGTTGCTGAGCATCTGGAGGTAAAACGCGCAGCTTCGCTCGGCTCCTGACATGCATGCAGGCTGTGGAGTGTTTGTAATAATCAGATTGGGACATCAGCTAAGAACCCCAGCTGACACTGAATATATAGTCATTTAAAAATTAGTGAGCAACAAAGGACACATAAAACAAGAAGATGAGAAATACTCAACTAGCCTTGACACTGGCTAACAATATAACCAAAATAGCAAGCAGATTTTAAACCACTAAAAGAGGATAGTTGGGTTCAAAATATTAATACAATCAGGCTTTAGTATTTTTTAAAATATGGAAATAAGTCTGAGAATAAAAACTTGCACAAATAATCTACAGCTCATAAAAGTACCTGCTACACAAATGAATTATAATTTTACTTTCAAAGTTTTTCTCTTACATAATTCATTTGAGCCCGAAGTTTAGAACTACATTGTCATCAGTTGTGGTTGCAGTAAATAATAATACTAGATCGGCAGAATTAGTGGGGATTGTGATTTATGCTGGTGATTTGATATATATTAGAAATATGTTTGAGGTAAACATGCAAAATCTATTCATGTCATGGTGTAATTTCTACACCATGACTTTGTCCATTTATTTTATCGGATGTGTCCTTTAAAGTTAGCTGGCTAAAAAGCCCATTCGGGCAACGCTAAACAGAATGTGTTCATCCATAATGTTAAAACCAAAATAATGTGTGATTTAGCACACAAATCATTTCTTCCATCTAAGAAGAGACAGGAATAACTCAAACATGTTGATCTGTTTTTTTGTGATAGCCGCTCTTACTGTCACAACTTCATTTACTTCCTTTTCCCATAGTCTCATTTGTCATTTTCCAATTTCCTGGCCTAAGCAGAGGTCAGTTAAATGTCCTCCTTCACTGCGTGCTAAAATGATTTCACCTTATCTACAGTATATCACTTCTGTGCTTCAGATATCCCCCCAGATAACTTTCAGCTGACTTTATACTGTAGTGGCTTGAGGGCATTGTCTGGGAAAGGTTGGCAGATGATTTGCTCCTAGTCTGCAAGTCATTGTTTTTAATGCTGTTGTTTCAGAGCAGCTGGGATAGTTTCTTCTGGTTCTTGTCTGTTTTGTACAGGAGTGTCTCAAAAAATTGAGTATGAATAAAATATTCTTTTATTTCAGTAATTTATTTAATTCTTGATGTCTGTTAAAGAAGCGGAGATCTTTTGGAATTGATAAATTTATTCCAGCAGCTTTAATGAAAACGTTTCACTTTTTCATTCACCTCTATGCCAAGGTTGGACTCATGTACAGAAAATCACCAAAGTCTGTTCCAAAATTATTGTCTATCCTGTCAGAAATCTGTCTTTGGTGATTTAAAGGATCCTTTCTTACTTTCTTCTCTCAGTGTTTCAGTTGCTTCCGTTTGGACTCAGACTGAAATGTCTGAGATTCAGGAAAAACACATTTGTCCCAAGATCTGTGCATTTCCTGAACTCAGATCCGTCCGTACCTAAAACTGTTTTTCTCCATGTCAGTTTTAAAAATTGTAATTCTTCTTAAGCACTTTCCTGCTTATTGCACTTTTTATATTGTTCTTATGTGGTTTTGTGTCTGCGTTTTTATGTACTGCTGCTGCTCTCTATACCTCTTTAATTGCCCCATGGGGATGAATAAAGTTATAGTGAATAGAATTGTGTTTTATTGTGCAGCCCTAAGTATTTCTATCTCATCAACAAGGTTTTATTGAAAAAGTTGCTTCTGGCCGACATCAACTGTTTTGGGAATAATATGACTCAGTTTTAGTTTCCTAATGACTTAAACATCTTACCACCATAAACTTCTTATCCCTCCAGCCATGAAAAGTGAAGCATGAGAGACATAGAGAACCCTAATGCTCTCTAGGACTGATAAATGTAAAATAATTAGTTAGCATTTAGATATAATATGTTTCACGGTTCTTTCTGGGATGTTTATTTTCAAAAGAAACCCAAAGTTCTTTGCTCAGTGTGTCTGAACCAGACACACTAACATTGTGTCTGGTTCAGGAGCAACTTAACATGAAGAAATGCAACACTGCAGTGTGTGTGGTGGCTCTTCCAGCTGCTGCCAACTCCTTGGGAATCTTCCCAAACTCTTAAATGGACTTAGCTTCATTATATTCTACAGGGTGTGATTATCAGTGTTGCTTGTGAATCTTTTTTACCAGCATGTTTTCCCTTCAACTCAACCTCAAATTAATTTGTTGGGTTAGAGTTCTTTATTGGAACTGTATGCCTTTAGCCTTTTTTATTGGTCTTATGCTATATTTTGATTTACAAAGTAATTAAAGTTTGAGTTTTTAATTAGCTTTAGACTACAAATTTTAAAATAAAAAGAAATAAAAAGTTGAATTATAACTGTATGATAATTCTGTATGACTTTCCCTTTTTGAATTAATGAAATAAATTAACTTTTCTTTGCTAACTTTTTCACCTGTATATGTCCCAGTGAGTTTCTGTATAACTATCTCCTCTGTTATTCCTTTTATAAATCAGTATTTCTGTTCACGCTTTGATCTTTGCTGAGAAAATTTAACAAAGTAATCATTACCTCAATCTGAAATGGAGTTTTGGGGAAACTGTAGATCAAATAAAAATGTGATTTGATCATTGCACGATGCAAAATGAACATTACTTCTAATTATGAGACCATTTTGTTTGTTGATTTCTTTGTTTCAGACAGATTCCCCCCTCTCGGGAGGAGTAAATCTGTCCTAGGGCTGCTAGATTTAAAAGTACGTTAATCAGAGGTGCTGGTGATGTTTTAAACATTAGGACACGGGCTCATTCATCTGGAGAAAAAATTGTCTGAACTTGCTCTTTGTTGCAGAGGCTAGCAGGTAAGGGCCTCACTACACTTTGAATCACGTTGTAAAACAGATGGGGAAACAAGATATATTACCCAGTTGTTCTTTCCCCTCTGGCATTTCATCATCCTGACACATTTTGTTTCTTGCTTTCCATCAGCTACTTGATGGATGGGGCGGAGTCCAGCTCCGAGAGCGAAACGGATGGCGACGACCAGAGTGAGGAGGAAATCGAAACTAAGGTCAATTTGTCTTATAAGTGAGCCAATAAATATAATCGTGGGATTAAAGAAATATGTGAAGTTTACAAATCTAGAGTTCGACTGTTCTTGCAGATTCCACAGAAGCAGGCGAAACAAGTCACCCCGAAAAAGACACCAGAAAAAAAGGATGAGGATGATGAATATGGAGGCTCAACTGACATGGATGAACCAGGTAATAAGTCAAAATTTGTCAAGGAAAATCAAATACCGTAGTAAAGGCTTATTTTATTTGATCTGCCCTGTTGTCTGTCTTTGTACCTTAATTTGGATGTCCCTTTAATTTGATAATTGGGCAGAGAGGTTTTTCTTTAATTGGCTGGAAAGTCTAAAATAGGGTTTCAGCTGATTTGTGACCAAAGCTCACCTAAGACTAATGGAATGCGGAGATTTAATTAAAGAGATGGAAGTTTAATGGAAAGGCGGGTACAGAGGAAATTGGGTACATAAAATATCTAATTGGGAAGTTAGTTTAATAAAGAGAATGTCCACAAGCATCTTAACATTTTCTTAACTTTAAATTATTTTGGGAGTTGTAGAAAAAGGCTGAGATATGTTTATAAAAACAGTTACAGTAAGCTTATGTGAATGATTGACACTAAATGTAACAACATAAAACGGAGGTAATATGTAAAATTTCCTTTTTTTTTAGTTTCCATCTTATGTTATTTCCTCATCAATTACATACATAGAGTCATCAACAACAGGACATTGAACACATGGACAAAGCAAACATGGCATTGTTTTTCTTTTTTCTTCTCCCTCCTTCCCCATCCCTCTGCCTCCTACCTCTCCCCATCCATCCATCCATCCATCCATACCAGGCTGCAAACAATAGAAACAACAAAATAAAGGAAGAAAAATATAATAGAGGGGAAAAAAAGGCACACAATAAAAACAACAGCAATAATTATACAGATGAAAAACCATAAGCATGAAAACCCAGGGGACCAAGACAGAGCTCAGAAACGTGGACAGCATGTAAACAACCGTCCGCACAAGTGTGGGCACACAAATCAAAACAGTACATGGATATTTAAAACTGCACAGGTTGACAATCACTGTCAATAGCCAGATCAATAAAGAACCTCTGAGGCCGCCGGGCCATGTGCACAGGCAAACACACAGCAGAGCCAGTTTTGTTTTTCTTTCATGCATGTTTGAGAAATCCTTGAATTTCTCTTGGGGTGCCTAAATGCTTGCTCTCACAAAGCTCCGCCTATTTCCACACAGCTCCTCCTTGCAGCTTCCAGCTGAGCTTCTGCCTCACAAAGCACCCTTCCCTCACACAGCTTCATCCCCCTTAAATAAAAGTAAAAACTAAAGATAAAGCATTTATTATCCAAAGAATTTTGAAGTACCTTCCAGCTGCATGCACTAAATTCATTCATGATTTACATACAGGAACAATCCTGCAGGCTTCAAATTTTCCATTTTTCCTGATTATTTTTGCATCAGATTGCTTTGAATAGCATTCTTTTTATCTTTCTCTTCTGTGACTTCATGAGGCTCTCTTCTCATTATGGCTTAGTTTAAATTTTCCTTCTAAATGTGCCAGTGTCGCAGAATACCTCAGTTGAGTATTCGTATAAAGTTCCTGTCAGCCTGTAGAATGCGTGGCTGATGGATTCCCTACTTGTTTGCCAAAAAAAGTGATTTCTTTGCTCTTTTTCCCATCCACTAACTCTCCTCTAACTCCTAAACAACAAACAAAAACATTATTATTCACATCGTTCTCAACTGTACATATTTTTTTGTTTTACTGCAGATAGGCAAATATTTATCTTGTATATATATATACATCTATATATATATATATATTGCATTGTGCCTGTAATAGCTTTCTAATATACTGAAGGATCAGTACTGACAGCAATGCATGGTGTCAATCAAAACCCCGGTTTCTAACATCAAAGCCTATGCTAATTTGGTCCATTCACTGAGCTCAGAAATTGCTGATCCTCATTATTTATTAACTAACCCCCAAAAGAGCAAAAGCAGAAATGAAACCTTCCGGCAGAATATAAACCCTTCTCAATTTTTTTATTTTTTTTTACTTTGTTTTATTTTATTGCTGAAGTTGTTTCACCTCTGTCACACACTACTTCATAGCTCTATTTTATTTCAATAGCACAAAAAGACACAATATTCCAGCATCACCTTCATCACCTTTGATACTGTAGATTACACTCTTTGTTTTCTCCTCAAAGACAGGCTGTCACTGATTTTTGGACGTCAAAAAATGATGTTGCATCATTGTCAATGGTGCGGCATTCTCCATGTTTAGCTTTCATGCACTACTGCTACAGAACTGAAGTAGCTGAGACTCAAATAATATAACTTAAACTCACACTACCCAATGCAGACACTTCACTGATGTCAGCATGCCGGATGCTTGAAACTTAAAATATGACCTACTTTCTTTTTTATTTCTCTGAGTATCTGACTAGAGCATTTAGTTGTTATTCCCAGAAATAATCCTTTTCTTTTCATGTTTTAGATAATTGTAATTTTGTTGTGCTCTGGTACAATAACAATAAAAGCTTCCTGATCCTGATACCCTTGATCCAATGGCAAAACATGGATATTTTTCTGCTGAAGCCTTAGGAGCCTGAAAATACAAATCTAAACTGAGGAAGTTGAAGGTAACTAATTTAAGCTGTTAAGTCAGTTAAATACCAAGGGTGTCAAGTAAATTATATCACACGTTGGATAAACTGTAGTATACCCTATAGTAAGTTGAAATGACCATTTTGGTCCAACACAGAATTGAAAATTGAAATAAGAAAATGTGAAGACATTTTAGTCATTGAGCTCTGACATCTAATTCAATAAGAAAACACATATTGAATGACAGAACCATAAATCTCCTTGGTGTAAATGAATAAGAACATCTCTGTGTGGAACAAATCCAAGAGCCGAGATTAAGTGATTTATTTGAAGTGATTGATTTTATTCCCTCAAACTACCGGAGCCTGAAAGAGGGCAACAGCGCAGCTGAAGTGAACTGGATGAATATAGAGGGAGCTGCGGGACACAATGAGAGTCATAAGATTAGACAAAGGGGCTAACTATTATAAGCTACTTGGGAAATGGATGAGTTTACGTCGTCACTGCGAAAAGGGCAAGAGTAAGAAACAATGCAGCTTGGGTGGAAAGCGAGAATGGAGTGTAGCAGTAATGACTGCAAAGGGACTTGTGCATGATTCTCATTTCTATGTTAATGTGAGACCCAGAGTAAAGTGGTGAGGTGCATCATTAAGGAGAGACAACAGCCTCTGACCCACCAACACATCACGTTACATGCGCACTGCATTTTAAACAGAGCTGCCCCCCAACTAGAACCCCCAACAACACAGCCTGGCAAGAACCATGTTGCCAGCAAGGTTACATGGAATGAAATGCTTATGTATATTTCATAGAAATGTGGACTCACCTGGCATTTTAATGAGACATTAAACTCCTCTCCACAGATGGCAAGGAATTTAAAGCAGATTTAACTCTTGCACATATTAAAGTTAATTAGCTTTAAGATTAGGGCCACAGAGCAGTCAGCACATCTCGCCCTCGCTGAATTTATATGTTGAGTTGCAAAAACTAATATTTAACTTAAAAATATAATTCCCTACAAGACTTTTCTTTCATTAGAGTAAATCTGGCATTCAGGGAAACCACCTTCTAACTTTTTGTTTTTAGCAGGAGAAGATGAAGGTGATGATGAGTCGGGAGTAGATACAGAAGACGAGCTGCAGAGGTAACTGGAAGCAATACCACAGACTGTGATTGTAGTTCTTAGCTTGGCTCAGATTAATGCCATGAATATGTTGTTTTATCTCATGTTCTAAGTGCCCTTTCTAACTTTAAGCCATGTTCTCTGAATTAATTTCTAAATACACTTATACAATACTGCATACATGTATTTTAATGTCAAAAAGTAAACAACCATGTCTTCAAATAGGTGTGTTGCTTTAAAAAAAAAGGAAATAAAGCTGGCCGCGAGTCAAAACCACTGCTCCTTTTATAGAAACTGTCTGGCCAGCAGTAGTTGCTGTTATGTTTTGCAATAGTAATTCATAATAGTAATCCAGTTTTCTAATTGGCTATTTCCTATTTAAACCTGATGCGATGTCTGATTAAAGAATAAAACCGATTCGCTGTGAATGTCAAAACATTTTAAAGCACATCTATCATTATAACAGCCAGACTCTCCTAAAACATCTCAAACTGGCAGGAATTAGAGATGTAGAGGAAAATCGGCTTACTGTAAAAGTATTTTTTGTTTCTTTGTTTTGCTTTTCAGCTTGTCTTGCCCTAGTCAGTGTTTATCTGGTCTGAAACTATAAAAAAAAAAGAAGAAGAAGCAGTGTATTGGTTTAAATATTTGCAGATTACACTTATAACACTCTTTGGTGTGGAAGTTGGTTTTGAAGGAAAAGTACTCAAAGTTGGATATTGTATTACCAGTAATGTTAAGGAAGCACATAATGTGTAGGAATCAGTATTTTCTACCAAATATTGGGACACTACTACAGTTTGTTCAAGGTGTTAGAGCTATGGAAAGTTGAGCAGTTTATTGTCTGTCCTGGAACAAGTCTGGCTGACATGCTGGACGTTTCCTGTTGGCACAGTACTAGTTTTTGTTTAGGAGCGAATTCATTCATTCATTCATATCCGAGTGGCTTCATATCAATGCTGCTTTTTTTCTGCACTTATTAAAAAAGCTTTGGAAATGACCAGGTACTGGACTGAAAAACAAGCATGTAATGTCACTGAACAGTCTTCATACATTTTGCTCAAGACTCTTAGAATGTTAAAAAAATTCTTTGGAGGAAATCGACAGAGAATGTGGGTTGGTTCCGGACTCTTGCTTTGAATAAAAACAAAAATCTTTAGACTAACCAGAATTGTCTTCTATTGTGTGATAAGCATTGAAAGATGCAGCCTACATTGTGTTCTCCTTGTCAAAGGGTGGAGAGCAAACAGAAGAAAGCAGCTGCAAAAGAATCATCAGTGAAAGAAGAGGACCCATATGGGGGGTCGACAGATGAAAACACAGATGCTGAAGCGGAAGAGGATCATCCCATCCCTGAGCTGCCAGGTACGTCTGCCTTTGCTCTCATCTAGGTGTCTTCCTGTCTCTGTTCCTCATGCTCCGCTTGCGAGAACACATCTGTCTCTGATGGTCTGATGCGCAGGACTCTGCAGCTGCTCACAAAATTGATGGCCAAACACAAACACCAAAAGTGTCTTATGTTTGCTTTTGTGCTCTCTCCCTTTTGACAAAAGACATCTATAAATTCCTGTCCTCCTTATTGTCTAGTCTGGCACCTGCCTTCTTTGATTTTCTTTTCATGTTTTATTTCTTTCCAGATTTTCTTCACGGAAAGCACTTTTTCCTTTATGGAAAATTCCCAAACAACGAGAGGCGACTACTTTTACGGTACATCGTTGCCTTTAACGGGTAGGAGCAGACTTTTTTGTGTGCCACGAGTCATTTCAAAAACTGAACGTTTTACACCAGAAACCTGGCAATGATGTATATTTAGTTTATTAGTGCATACCTCACTGTTGTGTTTTCTTCAGAGTGATCGAGGAGTACATGTCAGATAAAGTGCAGTTTGTCGTGACAAGTGGCGGATGGCACGTGTCCTTTGAGGATGTAAGTTCCCTCCGTTTGAAATGTAATTTAATAAAGATGTCCAACATAACATTTAACATTTGAATGAATGGATGCACTTGCCATTATGTGCAACTTCCAAAAGACAGTACCCTGACAAATTGCTGGAGGACATTTTTGCTAGTTGTTGCTAAGTTACACAGAGGGCACATCAGAAATGCCTTTTAAAAGCCTCAGACCTCCCTAAAGATGCAGTCCTAGAGTTCAATGCTGTTATTATAATTTTGAAAGGCATAATAAAACCACATGTTTTTTGCCTGCCTAGAGTGTCCTTCAAACATGTATGAAATTATTTAGCTGAGTTGGATTTCAGTAGATTTCCTGAAATCAACCTTTTACCAGCTGATGCCAATTTGTGGTTTTCTTTGAAGTCTGTCCTTCACATTCGTCCATTTCGCATTATTTTTCAGTAGACTGTAACAAATTAATAGCCTCTGTGTCCTCTTGTTTTTTAACTCAATTAAGACATGCAGCAATCGGATGAAGCAAATGTCCTGGAGGTATTAGAGTATAATATACCACAGTATCAAAACACTTACGCATAAATGATGAAATGCTTTTATTTCTGCATAAAAATATTACTGCTTTCTGCTGCTGCTAAATAAATGCACTTTTACAGGTAATATTTCTAATTTTTGACTTAAGCAAAAGTGTTTAAAGTGTTTCTTACTAGAGTAACACCAACCAATTAGCCTGATAAAGGACAGTTTACCCAGGAAGGATAGACCCGCAGGGTAAAAATTGTAGATTATCTTTATTAAACATCTCAAAGGTTTGGAAGCAAGACGTTCTCTGTTCACAGAAAATCAAGTTCTATGTATTACACCGGATTCCATGAATATAAATGCCTTTATCTCTTACCCATCATTTTTAGTAAGTTTTCCTCATAGAACAGACTGTTGATGATTTTACATACTGTAATGATGTGAGTTCTGGTCAAGAAAGAATTGCCTGATTTCAATTACTGTCTAAATTCAGGTGATTTTTATTTTTTTTAAAATCTTTCTAGCATCATAATCATCATTGGCACAAGGATTTACACATGTTTCTGTTTGATTTGTTTTTTGTTGCTCACATCGATCACAGGCGCTGATGGAGAACTGCAACCTGAACTTTGTGAAGCCTGCATGGATTTATGCGATCAATGAACGCCAGAAAATGCTGCCCTACCAACCTTACACTGTTGTGCCCTGAAAAATACACTACAAGCGCACACTGAGGAGTCTGGCACACTCTCTTCCAGTCCTGATGAAAATGCAAATGGGAAAAGCCATAGTTCTTTTTCTGATTAGCCACTTCAAACGAGCAATAAACCATTAAGTGTTCACTTATGTTTTTACACTGACTTATGTGATGGTAATAAAATAACTTTAGATTTTTTTCTCCAGACTGCTGGGACTAAAATACTTATTAAATCATCTCCCTTGAGTTAAGTGAAAGATTAGGTATAGATTTATTTTTATTTGCCCTTTCTCCTATGAGTTGTTCATCACAGTCAGGCGAGAAAGAGTCATCCTTCATGTGAAGCTCATTTCCTGGACATTAGGAAAAGAAGCAAAGTCCCTGATTCAGGCCTTGTTGGAGTTTCTCTATCCAAACGCAGCTGCTGTCTGCCTCTGCTCTTTACTGCAACCTCAGGCTACAGGATGGGAATGAGTAATGATTCTGTCCTGACTGCCAGTGGCACTGATAAGAGACTCAATGTTGCAGACTGTTAGACTTTATGAGATCAACCCAAAGTCAAGTGAAAGGTTGAGGTTACTTAATGCTTCAGTCAAGAATTGGAAAAAGTTACATCAGGAATGCAGGAGTCTAATAAAAATGGAGACCTGCGTAGGAGTGGGTTTGTTTTCTGATTTATTTTCTGTTTAATGAATGCTTTCTGTGTGTTTTGAAAAGATGAGCTCGTGTATTAAAAAGACAGTCCGGATTTTATATCATTATTGTTATTTTTAAAATGCCAGTCTAATTTATGCAGTTTCCTATGGCATATTGGGTTCTCATCTGTCTACAGCGGCTTCTTTGACTCTCTGTCTTAGGCTATTTTTCCTATTGCTGTGGTACATAATTATTTTGTCCAAATAAAGAAGCGTTTTTAATTAAAAACATGTCTGCCATTGCTTATTAATCCGACTTGCTTTGCACTCGGCCACCGTCATTTCTCCCTGACTCCGACTCTGCTTGCTGCTTGAGCGACTCTTCCTTTTCATTCCCTCTCTGATCTCAAGTCCTCTTTCCACTCTAATTTACTGCTCCTCCTTTTTTGAAGCCCAGAGCCACTGGGTCTCCCGCACTTCAGTCAAGGGGATTAGAAGGACGGCATGTGGACGAGAGATGGGGAAGTAGGAATGGTTACAGGGGAGACTGAATACAGGAAAGATGAAAAGGTCTGAGTTCTCAGCAAGGATGCATTTTTAAAGCAGCCAAGTATTGGATAGTCTGTTGTACTATTAGGTTGAGGGCCGTTCACAGGCACACAACCAAGATTGTAGTATGTTGGAGTTGTTTCCTGTAGCCTTGTGTGTACCGATTTGCTTTTCATGACGGGGTGACTTTAGGGTCAAACTCATTTATGTGATATATGAATAACACGTATTGCCTGTAAAGATGTCAGCCCATTGCAATTCCCTTTTTATTTATTTTTTTTTAGTAAACTCCATATCCATCATCTTGGTGACAGGAAGTGTGAGCAGCTTCAAAATATTTAGGTAGCAACTTTTTCCCTCATTCTTGTCTCCTCAATTTATTTTTGAAAGAGAAAGCTTCTCTCTTTAATAGTGTGTACTGTGTACCAAAATTTATATTTTGGAACATTTCAGTACCTTATTTCCAAAATGTACCATGCACAGTAAACTCAGGCGTTACTTTGCATGAGTTTCTTTCTGATTGATTGGTTTCACATAAAGGTTATCTAATTGTTCTCACACGTCACTGTAGATCTTTTTGGTCACCCGACTGAGTTTTTGCCATTTTGACCGTGTTTAGATTTATTCAAATCATAGTTTTCCTTTTGATTTTACAAATTTCTGTTTTTAATTTTAAGCCTTTTGTGATTATTTTCTGCTCTTTATATGCTCCACTATGGTGTCTGATTATAGTGGTCATCTTCCACTTGTAGAAGTTAAGATAATTTAGGAATATCCATATTTATCCTTATTTGATCGGTCACAGTGTAAGACCTTTGCTGAGTTAGGTTTAAACACACCCAGAGGCCCCAGTACCATCAGACACATTACTAAGCTTTTAAATTAAAAAGTACATTTGCTGCCATCTTTCCTTAAATAAATGTCATCTGTTCAACATCTGTTTTCACAGACAGAATAACCTCACTGATTGAACTCCACACTATTTTGTCATGCTTGTCATTACTGTTTTGCGAATTCTAGTATCTTTTACTGTGTGAAAATATAATCTCTATTACAAACAGTGACTTAACTCAAAAGCAAAGTTGGACTGCAAAGAACATGACTGTATGTTTTCCTTGGAGAAAGATTTTACTTTTGAATTAAGTTTCTTTTCCCTTACCAACTTCTAGTAACAAAACCAAAATGATTCCAAATAGTTTCCTTAGCGATTTTTCCACAAAGCGTTAATCTTTCGCAAGTTATAGAGTGAAAACTTTCCCTAAACACAGCCTCCCTCCTACATGTGAAACTTGGATGAGGTCTTTAATAAACATGAACCAAGTGCCCCTTTCCACTGTAATTTATATGATGTAGTTTCAATCAAAGGCATACCACCTCAGGATTTTCTCCTCACTCGATCTACGGCATCATTACTATGCAGGAACTATATGCGGTAAAAAATGTGAAAGATTCTGCATAGAGATTTTCATTTCAGGTGCCTATTGATGAATAGTCTGACTTAATAAATACAATACATCTGAATCAAAAGAACCCCACTGAAGTGAAATATGTTCCAGGAGTCGGTCTTTTATTTAACAGTCCAGTTTATGATTAAGCTGAGTTAAGATGGTGTGATAAAAATAAGTTATGGTGAAAAAAGGAATAAGTGCAAAGTAACTTTTTAAGTTTTTGACATCTAGTGCAATTAAATTCGCAGCCGAACATTATGAGGTGCTATTTTTTCCTATGTACTTTCTGTTTCCTGGAAAATCAGTTTTCTCTGAAAAACTCTCTGCTGCCTCACAGTCAAGTAATCTTTAAGAAGGTGTGATTTTGTTCAGATTTACAGAAAAACTTGTTCTGAGAAACATCACCTTGTCAAGGTAAATTCTTTTATAGGATGTCTAGTGGGAAATATGGTGCCATGAAAAAACTATACCTCCTAAAATTTCGTCATGCTAAAACCACACTATTTAATTGTTTCTCCTGCTTGAGCTGCGTTGCTGAGAAGATGTGCAAAGCTGGGAAACGTATGTCAAAAGAGTTGAACAAAAGGTGTTTATGCAAAGTATCAAATTAAATTGCATGAGCATAAATTGTCACACCTTTTAAGATTTTTAATTGGAAAATATATTTTTTAATACGTATTTGTTTCCTTTGACTTCACAATTATTTTCGACGACGTGTTGTCCTGACCAAATCAAATAAATGGAATGTTCTGCTAGTGACTTGACAAAATATGTATTTAAAAAAACAATCAAGCTTTAGAAATATTGTTAAAAGGGAATAAACTTTACAAAAACTCATAATTAATATTTTGTCTTATTTATTGCTAATGCATTCTAATTTAATTATTTTTATCGACTAACATGAGCAAGGTAGTAAATCTCATGCCTCTTATGATACTTGAGTGAAAGTTTTTGCATGTGAATGTTACTTATCAATATTTCATAATACAAATAATTAATTTATGAATCCTCAAAACCTAATTTACAGACAGTTACTGATGCACATCCAAAATTTAATTTGCAGATTTTTTTCTCCGGCCTCATTTCTTGTTTGCTAGACTGGGATTTGTTGGACAGTCACTCTGCTCTCTAGTTGACTTTCCCTTTTTTCCACTCAGATTTTTCTTCCTTTCAATTATTTATTTTCCTCCTCGCTCTGGGTGACAAGGCTTATCAGCTTGAAGGACGGTTTAGCCAGGATTACTTTTTGCCATTTAAGGTAAACATATCTGCAGAGGTAGAAATACGTATATTCATGAACAGCATCAGAAAGTAAAACATGATTCTTTAACTTTGCAATCAAGATAGATAATTACATCCCAAAATAAGTGTGCACTACTGAGATAGCTTTATATGTATACTAAAAAAGCATTTAGCTGCTGGTATAGCAGCTAAATGAATATTTATATATTCATTTAGAATATTTATAATTTTTGGCAAAAAAAAAAAAAATGCTTTCAGTTTTTATTAAAATAAGTTGTAACCAAACACATTTTATATGCACTGCCAGAATAATTTGCTTCATAAAGAGAATATTTATGTAGTCAAACCACCGTATGCAACATAAATTCTTACATTGAAGGCCTTTGTAACATTATTATGATTTATCTCTATATTTGTCTGGTTGCTAGGTTTTAATGTCATTCTAGACTTGTGCGATCATTGATAAGAGTCCCCTCTTGCAACACTCTGATATTAGTGTTGCTGAGGAACTAAATCAATCTGAACACATTTCATTAGCAAGGGCGTAATGACAAACCGTAGCCGAGCTCCTTGTTTAGGGAATTCAGCATAGAAAACATTTATCACATGTTAAAATAAAATCACTGGATGCACAATATCACCAAAGTAATTTACCGTGATTTGTAAAAGTCAAGACTTATAGATCAAATCTCAACATTAGTATTCAGATCATGAGGGGGAAAGCTGAATTTACACCCTTCAAAGCAGCTATTTCAGTGAAGTTCTTCATTATCTGACAGCAGGTACAGGTTTAATGAAATATTCTTAACACATTAACTTTACAACCACTTGCATTGATCAGTAGCCATTTCAAGGTGCTTAAAGACTTGCTCATACAAAGTGCTGCCTATTCCTGCAAAACTCCCTTTCGGAGCTGCTGTCTCCAGCCGAGCCTCCGCCTCCCAGAGCCCCCTGCCTCACAACTCCTCCACTTTGCTCCTCCAGACTAGCAGCGGCAGCAGTTAGCAATCAACTGGTGGTACGCTGCGTCTGCTGAGCTTATCATACAAACTACATCTCAGTCCAACACTCCTATGAACGGTTGTTAATGGCACAATAAAAGGACTGTTGTGAAACATGCTGAACTTGAAGTGTCAACAAGAGCAGGAGATTCTTTAGGAATTTAGGAATTTCATCAGGTTAGATGTGCGCTTTTGTGCTGTTTTTGAGCTGGTTTTAGTGTTGCTTATGTGTAAGACAAGAACACCTGTTCTCTTACGCCTAACATAATTCATTTAATTAATAGATTATGACTAAATGAAAA
This sequence comes from Alfaro cultratus, assembly GCA_903066825.1. Classification (NCBI taxonomy): domain Eukaryota; kingdom Metazoa; phylum Chordata; class Actinopteri; order Cyprinodontiformes; family Poeciliidae; genus Alfaro; species Alfaro cultratus. The sequence continues at coordinate 16,555 of CAEFZX010023576.1, read as the reverse complement.
TGGTGAAAATCTCATCCAAAGGTCAAATCTTGACCTTGAAAATAGTTAAATCATCACCCCGTTGTCTTGACAACTGAACATCTGCAGGTTGAGCTCATGAGACAAATTGGAGAGTTATTTACTTGAGGAATGTTTCTCTGGGATTCTTTGTTTGTTTGTTTGCTTTTTTTTTTAGGAAGTGTGGCCACTGCCCAGTTTTACTTAATTGTTTTATGTTTTGGGGAAGAGGAAATCTGTTTATTTCACTCTAGCCATGCTGGTGCCAACAGAAATCTACACAGATGCTGCTGGATGCTTTAAAACAGTTGTAAGTTTAGAAACAATAGTGAATCAAACATTATTGATCAGTGTTACATTTCTGATAATATGTGTTCAAAGAACAACTTTTATTCTTTTTTTTGTGAATTTAAACTTGATGTGACATTTTTTTTCTATCTTAACACAGACATCTGTCTTGAATAACTCAGATGTTTCTGATTTATTTTTTCTTTAACCAATTAAAATGAAATAAAAGAGGTGCCATTTGGCTCATCATGTGGAGGATTCTCCAAAGAAAAAAAAAAGAAGCTTTCCTTTCATTCGAGTATAAACGCTTCTTATAAAGTAGAACTTTGAAAAGCATTAAAAGAAATATGACAGCAAGGTTGGTGTAATTATTTTTCCACTTAAATCACTCAGGAGGCTGAAAATATATTTCATAAAAGAACAGCTGCACATCACAGCTTTTAGGCTTTAACTGTGAAACATTCTATTACAACCTTCTTAAGGTGCCATTACATCTGACACTTTCTCTGTTGTAACAAAAACATTATAAATACATAGAGGCTCTCAACTTTGTAAAATGCAGTATCTATTGAGCTGGAATTTTGGCTCATCACACCTTGTGTTTGATCAGATCATGTTTCTACTAATTAACATGTAACTTTTTTTTTTTCCTTGTTAAAACACCGATGTCCTTATCAACGTATACTTTTCTCCAGATAGGGTCCCCTTTATTTACATTTCAGTAATGTTTGAGGAAAGTGTTTCTTAAGAAAATATGAAATTGTGACACTTTCAAAAACACTTAGGCTTAACATGTTTTGTCGCGCCCCTTTCTGTTTACAACCATGTGGCTCTTGCTCTTTCTCGCTAGAATGAATCTCAACAGGTGAAAATGAGCATCTACTGCCCCCTTTCCCCTCCCCTCCTCCTCCCCGTCTCCCCTCCTCTACCCAGCAGCTGTTTCCAGCTTCTTTCGCACTCAGCGCTGCGGAGAGCACATCAACTGAAGCTGAGAGACGGGAGCAATCACCAGCAACGCTCACATTTATTTTCCACATTGTATAACTGGTCGGGGTCAGGGCGAGGCGATCGGCAGCGTCTGGCTCATTTCTGCCGCTCAGCCAGGAGGGAGCGTGGAGCAGTTCAACCAGAGCAGAAGGTAAGACGTAATTCATTAAAAAATATATTCGGAAATGCTTTTTTGCAGGAATTTATTATTCCTATACTTTCTTTTTAGTTGTAAACTGCAAAGTTTACTATATCTTTTGCTTATTTTCATTTCATAGTTTTAAATTGCAACAATTCACATTCATCTGTAGAAATGAATCAGTCAAATCAATGTAATCTAGACTTATTAAAATTTAGTAACATTTGTTCCAGTTTTATTCTGGGTATGAAGTAAACTCCTGCGATTTATGTCCATTATTAAAAAAGTTATAAATTCAAGGTAGCCCAGCTTTTTGCATGGAGTGACTGTGCAGCAATCCCTCCACTTAGATATTGTGGGGAAGTTTAATTTAGTAGAAAGAAAACATTTGTAAATAAAAACATTCATTTTGGTTTATCTCATTCAGACAGCATGTTACTTTTAAGTACTGAAGAATGTGTTTCATTATAACTTCATTATTTTGGATGAAAGTGCTCAAATTACATCTTAAAATAATTACTAACCCAACCTCAAATACTTGTGTCCTTTTTATTAAGATGCAGCATATAAATGTTTGGATTATTTTTATTTATTCAGAAACTCCTGTTAGTCCTGGCTCCATACTTAAACACATAAAGTGGTCATCGTATGTCAGACCAAGTATAGTGTGAAGTTGTGTATCATTTGCAGCAGAGGCTCTTGTTCTTGTCCTATCCCACAAACTAAAAGCATCTGAGACCCTCTAATGCACAAGCTACTTTATTTCTTCCAAGAGGTTTTAATTTTTATTACTGACCTTGGCTTCATTGTGATATTAGTAAGAATTTGCAGTTCAAACCTGTGAAATAATTGGCATAGTGTAGTTTACAGTAATGTTTTAATGCAATCACTGTGCATAAATCTTAGATTGGTGAGTTTCTTGTGGAAATCTTTTAGACAGATTTATTTTTAATTCTTTAGCTCTTTTATTTTCCAATCGTGTTTGAAGTAAAGTAATGAACTAAGCTATAGGTTGAGGCAAAGCTTTTTGGCAGTGGAGTGGACAGTATGTTCTACTTTCTAACTAACGGCTACTCCGTGTCGTATTGATTCCCAATAGGCATGTGTACAATCTGTGCTTTGTGACAAACTTGTATTATATGATTCACTTGCAAGATAAAGGAAGATTTTACTCAGACTTTGTTGTTTTCGGCCTTCAATTAAAAACCACTCTTCAGCACTTTATCCTCTGCCATTGACTTCTCAATGTGAGCTTCCATAACTGTCTGTCTGCATTGGGCTCACTTCAGTTGCAAGTGACTACCAAAAGCTGCAGTGTCTCTTTTTAAATAAGAGATGGAGGAGATGTGAAATTGCACGTTGAATAATAAATGCTGATGTCTGGTGTGGAGCACCGCCTCAGGACTGGAATTTTCATGTTGTGTTGAATTGATTCTCCTGCATGTTCATCAGTTGAATGGGAATCTGTTTAAGCAGAGGAATTCTGGTCATTTTTGCAGGCTTTTACCTGGGAAAATATTTATTACCTGCTGTTTAATTGAGTCACTTCCATTTTTATCACTTTAGGTAAGTGAATTTTACCTTGCAAGGCTTTGAGCATTTATTCTATCACTAGGAATTATTTTCCAAGAAACAGCTAAATCCTCTCGGTTTCACGTGGAAGGTAGAAATAAATACAAAAGCAACATTGCATTCTGTCTTTTGTTGCTCTTCTTTTCATAATTTGAGCAGAGAATGATCTCAGAATAGTATGTAGTTTTGTTCTCTGTTGCATAATTTACAGACGTATTACAATATATTAGAATATCATTTGAGTTAATTTATTTCACTAATTTAATTCACAGCATGAAACCTACACAATGTAGAGATTCATTAAATATAGCTGCTTTGACTTTCTTATAACCCAGCTGAGATACATGTGATATAATCTGTGGCTTAAACACAAGGAGTGTCAAAATCATAGCTCATGTCTTGAATATGTTTCCAGCTGCATTCCACATCTTGTGAATCTCCCTGAAACTCTAGAATTTGCTTTTCTTTGCAAGGCTGTTGTTATGGCTGCTGGTTGTGCGCACCACTTTACATCCATCTGCATGAATACCTCACCATACATGTTCCCCGAGATTGTGTCAGCCATGTCATAGCTAAAACACATATGTATTAAAAATGCTATTTTACTGGTGTTATATTATGATTTCCTGAAAATCTGTTTGTTTTGTTTTTTTCACTATCTACACAGATAAGTGAAATACATTTAGTTCAGTTGAGTATATACTGTATCTGTAGCATCAGTTCACAACAAATGTGTGAATTGGCACCGAATGTTGTCTCAGTCAATTTGTTCTAGTCATGCAGACAGATACAGTCAGTTATACACAGAGCCTGAGTGGCAGTTTTATGTTTCAGACCCAATTTAGATAAGAACCTATTATCATTGAAATCAGGTAATTATAATCTCACACGTTAGGTCTACAACTGTGGGGCATTGTGACATAAAACTATTAAATTGTATTCCTTAGTGCAACATAATTCATTGAGTTGATAGAATAGTAGTTTGCAAGCAAAGTACATCTTGCTTTACCCACCTCATCATCTTCATTTGACATTATTAACCTCAAGCTCATTTTTAAGAAAAAGTTGGCAATTTTTGCTCAACTTTTTTCAACACTTTCCTCTTTTTATATATAACCTTCTCCATGTCCACCCTTGCTCTTTCTACTTTCTATCTTTTAAAAAAATGCTTAACACGTAAGGTTACATTAATTCTATCAGTCATTTCCCACAGTACTTACTGGTCATTGTTGGCCATTGTTAGTCACAAAAAAAAAAGTGTTTTTATTGTTTTGTTTTTTTAAAACACTTGTTTTAAGAAGTGTTTTTGAAACAAAAACACTTTATTTATTTATTTGTTGTTTTTTTTTAAAAAGACAGCGGATACGGCAGGCTTTTGTAACATAAAAGCGGCTTCACCACACTTGTATTGTAGTTAGACATTGATTACCAATAGACAAATGAAACTGATTTTATGTTAAATTGGCCTGCCATACAGTAGTAGAATCTTGCTGTTGACATGGCTGCAAACCAGCTTAAAAAAAAAAAAAAGATGGACGCTGGCTCTTGCGCCCCAAACGTCACACCCACCCACCAGGAAATGTCCCACTCCTCCCAATTCGCCAGTCCGGGTCTACTTTAAAATATTCCAATTTGGTCCTGATTGGAATTCAGTTTGCAATAACGCTATATTAGTATTAACCTTTGTGGCCAAAATCTACTGACTGATCATTAAAAACAAAAGACCACCAAAAGAAGTTGAAGAAACTAGTCTTTTTCTTTTTTCCTGAAATGGACAGAGAGCTGATTATGCAGCAGCTGAACACGATTCCCAGTGGCATTGAGTCTCATTCCTTCCTGTCAGTGAAAGAAATCAAACATGTATGGCAAGACAGCTCATTTCTTTCATTTAAAGAACCGTGTACTCTGAAAACTTACTTCACTTTATTTGCCATTGTTTTTATTTTCTTTTTTTAGCAGTACCAAAACCAGACAAGGGCAAAAATGTAGTAGATCTGTGAAGAGTAACCAGGGATGAGTAGAGCAGTGGACAAAGAGAAACATGAGGATATTTCACAGGAGGATTGAGTGATAGGAGGAAAAAGGCTGGGTTACTGGGAGGACAGTTCTATTTTAAGGGCAGATGAGGATGAGAGAAGAAGAGGTTGCTTTTTAAAAGTGATTTTGCCTGTTTGAAAAAATGCTTAATAGTATAACAAAATCAATGTATTCCTTTTATCATCAAGTTTGAAAGAAAGTAGTGTATTTTGTGTTTATTTTTTAGTTGCATTTTTCATATTCTTAAAAGCTAGTAGATTATTTTCAGATTATTGGGTAGTTTTTTAGCTTTATGAAATTTAATTTTCATCCAGTGTGAAAATTCAAGTCAAGAATCAGATCATATTTATTTATAAGACTCAACTTCACTCTTGTCTGCAAACACATAAAATCTGACCTTAAAAATCAAATCTCACTAAATCCATTGACATTTGGTGCTTGCAATCTCCAATAACCTTTTACATTTCAGGATGTATGCTGGATGAATACACTGTTAGTTATATTTCCTCTGATGACAATTAAATTGCAGCGACAAGCAGATAATAATGTACATTCTTTCAAAGTTGCTGTCACACTGTTTCTTTTCTTGGCTGAAACCTGAAAATGTTTTTCATGAGGGTCCAAAATCAAAAGTTTAGTGCATTTTGTGAAACATCACACATTTGAAGCATGTGTGTCATTTTAGCACGTTCCCTTATTTTGTGTTACGTAGAACTTTTGGCATATGACTGAATTCTGCCATCAACAATTTTTGTCTCACATTAGAAATCCTAGTGTTGTATTACTCAAGACCGGTCATTGACTCGACTTGGTCTTGTTTTAGGTGGTCTTGACTACAACACTAATGAACGCCTGTACATCTTTGACTGAAAGTTCAACACAATCCATGAGGTCAATTAACTAGCAACTTATTAAAATAAAAATAATAAAATAAAAGCAAATGGTTTGTGTTCTTGTCATGGTTTAGCCACTCCAAATATTCAGCATGCTTGTCCAAATGATATTCACAGCAACAAGCTGTTCTGTTCAAAGAATCTTATACAGGTTGTAATTTTTTTCATCTCCTCCATTGTTTTAGCAATGTCACTGTTCCCGTCTCTGCAGAATTTTAAACTTTAATCTTAGTCTTTCTGTTCCACCCTTATTTTTACTGACCTTATTGTGTCAATTCTGGTCACAAACACATCTCAACACAGCTGGTGGTCCAACAGAGTCCTACTCCTTCAGTCTTTGAAAAACATCTCTGGTTCTTGAAATGTGAGAGAATTATATTTTTGTTACCAAGGCAACGTTGCAGTTCAAGATTTATTGATTTATTTCATTTTTGGTTGGAGGATTTTTTTTCTTTTTTCTTTTCATTCTTATTGTGTTAGAATAATATTAAACATTTTCCTCCCTGGGACATAGAACCTCCCTAAATGGTATAATGGTTGAACATGTTCATGGTGTGTATACTTATATATAATTGTTTGAACAGATGACCATCAAAACTTTCAGCATCTGACATTTATACCCAGAGGTGAGGTTGTTGCTTTAAAATATATCCAAAGGTGAGCCATGATTTAACAAAATTTTAACAAATCAGTTAACTCATTTATTTAGTAACATTCATCTAACTAATAATTTAATTATCCATACTAAATATTTAAATTACCAGAAGCTTACAAAGTTATGCCAACATCATCAGAGTTTTTCCAAACTGTTTGTGAGTAATACACTTAGTGTATCTAAACTTCTGACTGTAGAAAGTAGTAAAAATTATTTCTGTCATCTTTCTGGTGGTTAGCAACAGAAGTAGTGTTGTTAATGCTGGCTGACCTAAAACCATAAATCTTTATCCTGATTTAATGTCAAAGGGTGAGAAAGATGTGTCTTTTATCTAGTATAAGTAAATATTCTTTTTCAACTATATATAGATTGTGGAACGTTCTGCACCTCAACCATCAGTTGCAGCCTTGCTTGGAAAGGACAATTGCCAACTCTACAATTGTTTTCATTATTTTATTAGTAGCATTATGTTGCAGATTGTTTCTTTGCCATCTTGTGCAATAATTATTACCTAGTGCAGGTCCCTATGTGCTTATCTTGGCTAGGTCAGCCAAGAACCGCGGACACAAACTATCATGTCTGCATGTCTTTCACTGATTGCTATGAGCTGAATACACTAATTTGCTCCTTGAGCTTTTTCTCCTTTCCCTCCTTCTGTTTCCTGTCGTTGTCTTCATCTGTCCAACCCATCATTAAATTTGATTCCATTGCAGCTACATGTTGCATTTGAAGTGCTGTCTAAAAAACTCATCAGTTACATCAGTCTTCTTTCAAACATTCTAGACATAATTTTAAGGTTTGTGCTCCTTTTCCTGGAGGGATCTACTTTACTTATAGTACACATACGTTTCTATATGCTAATCATTGCCTAATTATGATTAGTGCATCTTTTCTTTAGAATTGACAAGTAATTAATTCAAAGCAATTCTCTGGTGTGCTCCAGAAGAGATCTCTAAGAACATAAAGGGAATATCCATATTCTGGGAGATTTTAGTGTCATAAAGTGGTCCTATTCAGGTGTGCAGATGGACTTAATTTGAAGTCCATCTTCATTAAAAGTGAAGAAACTTCATATAGATTTAGAAAGTCAAATCTGCTGGACAATTTTTACTAAATCCTGGCAAAGGAAAGTAAATCTCTAAAATGTTTTTAACCTACAGAGTTTCAGATCAACTATAATAACTCAGCTGTTAAGAATGAAGAAGTACAGTCTAAGGTTGGTACGCTAAAATTATGAAATATCATATCTGATCATAAAGAAGTACTGAAACATATCCAATTAGCTTCATATTAATAACTTGATACCTCTTAATGTAGTTCCTTTTTCCCCTTCACTTGCCTTTGCAACATTATGTTAACCTAAAGTGTTGCTCAAAAAGCTGAAAGACTGTTTTATGGTTTGACTTTTCATTAAAATTTGAAGGATATATTCCCATCCAAATGTCATGTCTTTTCTACTTTTTCCATTAAAGCATTAATTGTTTGCTGTTCTCCATGATGTCCTGTTTATTCTTGTTAGTATAACTGAGTTATTTGTACATGAGCTAAAAGAGTCCTTGACGAGGTCTGCAGTGTGTTGACCTATTAGCTCTTCTTGTGTTGGTTTTGATTGCAGATAAACTTGGGGTAAGCAGTACAGCTATGCGAAAATCTGAATCTTATTCATCACCTTCAGGCTGACAGCAGATTTGATAAAGTGTCAGAGGTCATTTACAATTTCCTATTGGTAATACATAACTGATGTGCCATTTTGCATGATATTGTAAGTTGTAGTTCTTGAGTCAGATGAGAGCAGTGGAAAGAGGAGAGTGGAGAAAATGTAATGTGTTCCCCCAGTCATGCCTCTTTTCTGCATGTCTACTGGCATTAATGATTGCTATATAAATTTATTCACACATTTTATGTTCTTCTGTCTTCCAAGTTTCTTTTTTATCTGGAAATGAGACAGCAGATGTCACATAAAACTAATGTCATAGAAGTATCCTTCAATCTTTGTCAGTGTTGTTATTTAGAAAAACATGAATGGAGTCCTTGAAAGTTGTTCTACTGAACTACGTAATTTGCTCCAGATCAGGAAAAAAAAACATTCTGCACAATCCAGTTTTCCATGTTTCATCCATCTTTTTAAAAAATAAATAGGTGCTCCTGCATGTGGATGAGACACTTTTTGGCATTGCTCATAAATGACCCATGCTTGCCCACAAACAGGTGTGAAGAACAGTTTCCACACCACAGCACCTGCCGTCTGACTTTTCTTTGGCGGGAGGAACCATTCAGTCCCAACTCCACTACTCAAATTGAATTAAATCAAGATTTCCCCTGCAACTGCCATGAAAACACGGATTAGGACACAGCTGAGCATCACTCCCATCTTATGCCACTTTACAGGTTTCTCTCAGGCATCTGATGATAAATGAGACATCCCTGTCTTCGTAAGTGACATTGAATGGACATTTTGCAATAAGCAAGGTGAGAAGCAAACAGTAAAAGCAAAAGTCCTGTTTGAGATTTCCTAAAGGGAACTTTTTTATGGCTATAAATATCTAAATGTTGAAGTTTTTGTTCATAGCCTGCAAGCCAGATTTTGCAAACTAATAACACTAATTGCCATATGGTTTTTATAGTTGTTTCCATGTTATCCACATAAGTGCTAAAGGTATGGGCAGCGCTAACATCTGTTGGAGTGTCCATAAATCTGTAAAAAAACTATTCAGGTTTGGGAACAACATATGCTGCCTTGTTTTTCACAAAATGCTTTATTAAAGTTTATTGGTTAGGCAATGCTTTAATTGATTACGTGGCTGCTTGAAATTGTAAAAGCATACTATAAATGGATAAATTAGTTTAATTCAATTGTTTTTCCTTATTCTTTTTTTAAAGCACAGTGGAAAAACTGGGATGTAAAATTAACTAGTTTTGAAAGAATAGATTTTCTTTTCTTCTTTTTAGATGTCATTTCTTCTTCTTTTCCACTCAATCATTACAATGTAGCTAGTTATTTTTCTTTAATTCAAATAATTAGCACAAAAGAACCATAGTCATTGTGGTATCTGGGATATTGATTGATTTGATATTTTATTTTCCAGCAATGTCAATAGGCTATACAATGCTACATGTGTCTTGGGTTTTAGTATTTTTATTAGTCTGTAGTCACATTTATTTATTTCAGTTTTTATCTTTGTTTTCTAGAAATCCGCTGAGAAAACGGTTGGTGAACAAAATCTAATGATTTTATGTTTTTGCTGATTTCACCGACTCTGATTAGCTACTGAATGCTTATTAGAAATCAAATTTTCTAATTAGTGAACTCAACATAGGATGTGCTGACAATAGTTATGATTGTAAAAGCTCTTACAGGTGGAAAAAGACTCTCAGTTAGCAATTTTCAGAATCAGTGAAGCGTTTGAAAATGAAGTCAAAGGAAGCATAAAAGCTGCAAGAAGCCTTTAGAAAGGAAGCTTTTTTGTTGCTATTCCCCCAGGCTGCTACTTTTAAGGAAGTGAGACTTCGTCAGATAAGGATGAACACATTGCAGCAAAGTTTATCTGTTTGTTTTCTTTGGTAATACCAATTCTGTCTGCCTTGGAACGTCTCAGTTCTCAGTCATTTATAAGTCTTACTGTTATAGTGTATTCCCTATTTAGGGAATACATACTTAATGCTATTTGTCTTTGTTTTGAAATAATTTGGAAATTCTGAGTATTCATAGCTGTGCATCTATGAATGCTCTCCCTCACACTCACTTTGTGACTTCAGCTGTGGTTCTAATTTAATGACCTATAATTAATGAGTGATTTAATGGGATAAATGAAACAAAATGTAATTCTGTTTAGTTAGGTTTTAGTTTTTACAGTTATCTTTGTCCTTTAACATGGATGACTTTTTTGTTAGATTTTTTGTGAAGATCTTTTTTTTATCTATAATGTAAAAAACAAGTTTTATTGTTATACATAGTTAGAGAGAAATTGGAATTGGCCGGTAAAAGGTTCACAAAATCCAAGATTTGAATTTTGCCTCAGAATTTCTGAACACTTCATCTCTACTGTTTTCCCATTTCCCCATTTTTTCCCCGTCTTCCTTTTTGGCTGTTTGGGTTCATTGTTTCAGTTTCTGACATTTTGCTTTATGATTTAACTTTCATCCATCCCCTCTAAAAAGTTTCTCTCAGCTACGTCTAGTGACTTGAGGAGATGATGCAATATGGTGTTAAAAATGTCTAGATTTTCAGTATATTTTACAACCAGTGGCTGTCATAATTATTGTCATGTTACCACAACCAGAGAAAAAAATTACAAGTAACTAACAACATGATAATGGAGAATATTTTAAAGAAATTCACAAATATGTGCCAAAGTTTTACTCAGAAATACAATATCTATTATTTTAGCCCCACTTTTAATCATTTAAGAATAAACTAGCCAAACTCTACAATATCTTATCTGACTTTAGAGATTATATGTCTCTAAAGTCTATTGTTGTTCTTTGAATGATTTCCTATTCAGCTCTCTCTGTGTTTCTCTGTGATGTGAGACCAAAGAATAATCCATTGCTGGTGTTTTAGAAACCTTTGCTTTTCATCTCCTCTGTTGTTTTAAAAAGAGCTCAGTGTTTGTATTTGCTAAGAAATACTCTTGAATGAACTCTGGCTCGTGTGAGGTCTCATGGTAATTACTTTTCTCCTCCTCTTTGTTTTAGCCACTTTCCTCTTTATCATGTTCACTGGAGCGAAGTCATGACTTTACTCAACGAGTCCGAGGAGACCACCTCTTCCTCCGCGCCCCTCTCCTCCCTTAGGAACAATTTCTCATCCTTTTTCACACCTGATGCCTCTTATTCCCCTGCATCCTATCCCACCTCCTCCTCTTCCTCCCTGCTGACATCCTCCAACTGCACCGACTCTTCACCATCTTCCTCACCACCGTACAACTTCTACGCTGTGCTGTTAGTCCTTCTAATCTTTTGTGTGGTCTTCGGCAATGTGCTGGTGTGTGTGGCTGTGTCTCGGGAGCGTGCCTTGCAGACCACCACCAACTACCTCATTGTCTCCCTGGCCGTGTCCGATCTGCTGCTGGCAACCCTGGTCATGCCTTGGGGTGTTTACCTGGAGGTAATGTAGAAATATGCACAACTTTGTTTTTCAAACAAGTTGGAGGCAATGTAAAACAAATGAAAGTTGTTTTCATATTTTAAAACAGCAGGTACATATTCTATCGCACTGCTAAAGTATTCAATTGCCAAGCACTGTCTCCTGCATGTGAGAGAGAAGGAAAAAACATGAAGTTGGCATATTCAGATAAGGTCTGTTGAGGTAGTCAAGAGGTAGTGATACTTTTGTGTTTTCTATGTGAATCAGTGGGCAAGATAAGCCGAAAGAAATAATGTTGAAAAAATTTATGATTTGCTTAGTGGCCCAAAATATAACAAGATCGTGCAGTTTCATAAGGCATTCTAAAATAATATATTCATCTGTTATTAGCTTGCCTAATTAATTTATATTGACATTTATCAAATATGTAAATGAACAGTTCATCCCATTGCAGAAAATGCCCATATAATGTTTGAAACGTGCCAAAGCGAGTCTCTTTGGTCTTATAGTCAGACAAAGAAAGCCAGAAGAAAAAAGAAGCTATTAGAAACATGATAATTAAAGTTTTGTTTGATCCTTCTGCTACTTATTCAGACACAACTGACTTGCATCATACTTGAGTCATAAGAACAATTGTTTTGTAATAAAATTGTGCAAAAATGCGTACTGTGATTTGTCCTTGTGAGATTATAGGGAACAACTTTAATCTATTTTTGTGTTCCTGAAGGTGGTTGGGGAGTGGCGCTTCAGTCTAATTCACTGTGACATCCTGCTCACTCTGGATGTCATGATGTGCACCGCCAGCATCCTCAACCTGTGCGCCATCAGCATTGACAGGTGGGGTTCCTCTTTTTTTCTATCCCAAGGTGAACCCAACATGACGCAAGGAAGGCAAGTGAAGAAGACATAAGTTTTTCTACAAAAATCAAAGGCACCCTAGAAACAGGAAACCCAGGAATTAAAGGAGAAATGAGTAGAAAACAGGGTCAGGTAGTTATTGACCCTGCTATGAGTATCAGAGGAAATAACAGACAACAAAGGAGTCTGTCTGTTGGAGAGTGTGATTACAAGAACAGAAGATGTGTTGAAATGGCAGTCAGGGAAAAGATCAGAGAAGATTAGCACTTAAGAAAATCCAGCAGAGAAATCAAACTCAAGAAATCTGAAAAGTAATGGAGAGAAAACATATTCTCAACAAAAAATAACATCCACTCAGGCTGACACTGCAAAAATAGGAAAAATAGCGTAACCCCTTTTTATTGTATAGTCTATTTTAACAGCTACACATATTTGTAATAGCACTCATTTTTTAAATCTTATATTACATGCCTTATCATGTATTTTATTGAATTATTTTTCATACTTTGTATTCAAAATTTAGTTTAATAAAAGATCCTTGTATCTTAAAATTCACCGATGGCAGGTAAACTTATAAGATTTTTACAAATGTAATAATTGTTTTCCTCTGGGAAACTTCAGGCTGTGAAACAAAACTGATAAGAAAATAATCAAAAAAAACCTGTTCTTGTCAAATTGCTATAAGCATTATAGTAAAGACATTTGTTATTTTGTTAAATATATCATTTATATGTTATTTTTGAAACTATTCCAAAAAGTATATATGGTTATTTTTTGCTTAATATTGGACTGAATAATTAAATAAAGTGTCTTGAAGCTGGAATGATGACAGATACACCTGCTTCATCATTTGTTTTTATTTTATCATCCAACTATCACTAAGCAGCAGGACAAAAAGGCCCTTTGTACTGTCATCATTTATGTGTCCAGCAGGTTGGAGACTGTGGTTTTATGTCCCCAATGTCCTCCGCAGTCATCTGTGTGACAGTTTTTTAAGGCCCATAAAAACACATTTAATGATTTGATCTTCCACTTGATGCGCTCTTCCTGAGTCCTTAGGGAGGTGACCAGACACCCAGCGGGCAAACCGTCTATAGCTGTGTCCTCATTTTTCAAACCGACATATTGAGGTTGCGCTAGTTTACAATGTCTGGTACATTAACCTAGGACAAAGTCTTTAGTCATTTTTGAGGGTGCAAAAGACAAAAACGACAAAAAAACAACTAAGGTTAATCCTAGATATTTGACTTCTGGCTTTGCTTCACATAAAAAAATGACTGAGCTTATGTATTTTTTGTGTGTTTTGCCCATCAATATGTTATTTTTTCTTTGCACGTATACATTTTGTCTATCCATTAAATATTTTTTAAAGTATTTATAACCTCTTTCTTTCATGCAACTACAAACTTTAACTTTTGATCATTACAGGGAAATTCTGGCAGAAAATCTGAAAGAAACTGTAAAAGTCTTGAGATCACTATTTGCTAAATGTTTCAAAAGTCAATAATGTAGTCTGCCATCATGCAAACGAAATGAATCAAAACAACCAAATAATGACTTAAACTTCCTTATCGGGTTTGTACTCATTTATCAAGTTTTATTATAGAGATTAGATGCAGAAAGATACAAGAACTAGTGACAGAAGGCAGCTGCAAAAATGAAAGAACAGAGAAAATCCTGACTCTGATGAGGTCCATATGATCTTGACTTCAAACTGCCATCATCTGCAAAGACTTCTCATCATTCATTTAAAATGTAATAAAGCAACTTTACCCTTAGAAGTAGTTCAACTAGAAAAATACGTAACTGTGGATAAAGCTCTGCAGTTATGCATGCCTTCGTTTGCAATTCCCGAATCCTTCCTATGAGATATAAACAAACATCTTTTAAGGACTTGTTTGTAAGAATCTGAACTGCTCCAGGCTCACTATCTGATTATACGTTGCAGGCTTTGAAGCCTGAACGAACTTATACGTAATGGATACTGTGCAGAATCTACTCATGTTTTAATAGCTTCTTCTTACTTCTTGTCTGTGACCTTCCGGGTGCCGCCGAGACTTGAGCTGCTCACTTAAAACCACCAACAGCAGCAGGCAACTTCAATTGCTTTTGACAGCTATGTGTTTTGTGTCTTTGTAGCTGCGAAACAAGAAGTGACAGCTTTTGTCTGTTTGAGAAACAAACCGGGATTTGATTGTCATGTTGTTGTTTTTTTTTTTACTTTAAAATATGTAATAACACGGCGGTGGAATAACTAGCTCACTGGATTTATCAGAGATTGTTTGTTCTGTGTTGCCGTATTTGTTCAGAAGCATGCCTACTGGGTGTGAGAAGCATGCTAATGTTGATGGAAACAGCTGTAATTATTGCTGAAGAGGAAATAACAGACAAAATAACAGACATGCTGTTACCATGTAACAGCATGTTTATACTTGTGCATGTATGTTGTTGCAGATACACAGCAGTAGCCATGCCGCTGCTCTACAACACCAGATACAGCTCCAGGAGGAGGGTGGCTGTGATGATCGCCGTGGTGTGGTTTCTCTCTTTTGCCATCTCCTGCCCTTTGTTGTTTGGACTGAACAATACAGGTGAAAGTAACTTTTCGGCACATCTCTCATATTACTGCAACCAGCCATTGTGGTGGTCAAAGGAATCACACCTATTAAGGCCATAATTCATTGTGTTTTTTCACAATAATAAAACTTTGTTGTGAAACAAGATTATCTTTTAGGGGTTGTGTTATTCCTATTCAACATTGTGCACAAATGTTAATGTATATGACAAATTCTGACATAATCAATGATTTTATTTTTTTTTTTTTTTTTATTTACCCTTAGCATATCTCATTTCAGAGTAAGATGATAAGGTTAGCTGTCTGCTGTGGGCGTTTTTTTGAGATAAGGCTGTTGACTAAAGATCTATGACCTGTGTGTTGTCATTGTGCAGGATCCCTTTATTCTAAAGTGACCAATCAAAACACGTTATTACATCTAAAATATTCTATTTCCACATATTGTGCTCCATTGTTGTTATGAATTCAGAGTTTGGTTTCCAGACAATTCTGCGAGAAGAAAAGCAATGAGAAACAACTTTGAGACATTGTGTCACTTCCAGCCCAGGTTCTGACAAAATGAAGTTTGTTTTATTAAATGATGCTAGAAATGTTCTCATTTATTTGCAGAAGGGTGTTAAAACTTGCAGAGATTTTCAGTCAAAAATGTTCACACATCTGGGAACATTAGACAGCACACAATTTACTTTATGCTTAAACTCTTGCATTGGCAAAATAATTTGTTCACATTGAGTTAGTAACAGACAATGCTTTGTAAAGCGATTAGACACAGATAGTCTTTTATTAGTTTGTTACCTCATTTGGCAGCTGGAGTGGTGGCGCTCATCAGTCAACTTCTGTGCTGGTAAAGACTTCTGCGGTTGGGGGTCGGCTCAAGCTTTGAAAGTGTTCAGACTGAGCTCAAAGAAAGGACTTTAGGCTGAGTGAGAATCACAAAGTAATGTGAGAGCTTACTTCCAACAAGCCAGCACAGCAGGACTGAATGATGCAAGTCAAACTGCGAAAAAAACATCTCTCTCCTCACAGGTGGCTCGTACATTACACACACAGCTTGAGAATTTTCTCATTTGCTTCTGCAGACAGTGTTAGTGATTGAGATACATCACTGGCCTACTTTAAATACAAGCACTGTTGTTATAGATGTTTTTGATGAAACTTAGATTAGTAAAATGCAAAGGGCGTTGAGTAATTAAATTCAACCTAATGATAGCTTCAAACGGTGGGATTAAATAGGTTAAGGATCTGTAAGGAAAATGTTAAATTCTGCAAAGTCTTTTTTCTCTCATATCAAGTGATGTGGATAACACCTTTGTTCAAACTGGGTAAAACAGTCAGAACACAATAAAGCTACAACAAACAGGTGACTGAATCTGTCTGTGTTTGTAGTTCATTTAAAAGAGATGGTGAAGGCAGGTTGTCATCTAATCTGATCGTCATGTAATTTTTATTACTTTTTAATAGCTGTTGC